>JAJKFI010039601.1:0-21051 GCA_029204185.1 Lerista edwardsae | reverse complement strand
ATATGTATATGTATATGTATATGTATATGTATATGTATATGTATATGTATATACCACCTTTCTTTGGCCATTAGATTGCTCCTCTGGCTTTAATCCAAGGCAGTTTACATAGGCAGGCTTTATTTCTCTAAACCCGCAAGGGGTTTTTACAAATTACAAAGAGTTCTATCTTTCAAGAACTACAACAACATACAGATGGAACTTTTGTGGTTTAGTCTTTCTTTCTGGCCACACGATTGCCTTCCTGCTGGCTTCTCTGCTCCCACCAAAGAAACAGCTGGCCCAGCACAACTCCTCTCTCACAGGCAGCTGGAGACAGCTCTTATCAGTCGCAATTCTCAAGGTCTGCCACTCACGGAGACTTCCAGTGTTCACGAACTGGCGACCTTCGGATTCTTATCTTCGGGCAAATGGAGGCTTTAACCCTCTCGACTAAACCTCATCGACTAAGACCCACATCACCCAGTATGTTTCATGACTGAATGAGGATTTAAACCTGGGTCATCCTGGCTAAAGTCCAATGCTCTAACCACTACATCACACTGATGTGGAATTCCCTGGCTCACAGCTCAGGATCTTTGCCACAGCTGCTCTTCAGCATCAACATCAACAACAAGTGCAAACAAAGTATTGGCGGTGACCAGTCTGATATAAGATCCCCTGTGGATTCTGTGGGAGTCACCTACACAGAATGCCTTTGTCCAAGCTTTTGTCCTGCGTGCTATTTCTGGGGTGGGAGGTGCCTTGTAATGTGAACATGCTTCCTCCGGTACAAGTGGGGATAACAGGCCAACTGCCCCAGAAACCATTTGGTGCACGTGTGAAACTATTACATGACCACAAGGCATGCTTTGTTTTTATTCACAAGTGTGTTGATGTCAGGTTTGCCCTCCAGTGGGCCTACCTATTGCTTCAGAAAAGGTGGAATGCTGGAATAATACGCATAATCCATCACTGTACACATGTTAATTACTTTCTTGTCCTACCATCCTCTTGACATCCAGGTCCAATGCCACATTTCTCTCTCTCTCTTTGGTTTGAGACTCAGTACATTCATTTGTGCTTCTCGTCGCTATGCTCCGCTGCATCTTTGTATGATCTGCATGGTCTCCGTCCCCCAGAGAAAATTTGTGCATGCATACTGTAGGTGAACTTTAGATAAATAAATAAACACATGAAACAGCTTCCAGATAATTGAAAGCGAGTGAAGGAGGGGAGCCAAAAAGAAAACAATTTCTCAGGGGAGAAGCAGGCTGAGGTGGCAGGTATGATTAAAATCCATATGATTTATGAGTAGGTGCATTACTAACATGACATCCCTTCCATTTTTGTTTGTTTTAGCGCATTTGACAATAAAGTTTCCATTCCCCCCTCCTTTCTCTATCCTTTCCCCCCTCCACACCCCGTGTTTGCAGGTTTTGCTGAAGAGTTAGCCACTCAGGAATTCCTGGTGCCTGACTGAGCAGTAATTTAGCAAGCTCTCTGGTGCTCTTTTCCTGTCAGCATTAACATGTCAATTCATTTTAATAGTCTGGGCATGCTCAGTGGGCATGTGGGTTTTTTTTTTCCAGGAGGTATCCCCTGAGCCCACCCTGCAGTGCAGAAGTGCGTTATAGCTTGTCTCCGGTTGCAGAGGCTCCAGCAGGTTTATTTTCATTGTGGCCAAGTTTATTTGCGAAGACAAAGCAGGGAATAAGGGGGAGAATAATGTGGAAAATCGAGATCTTAAAATATTAACTAGGTTATTTATACTTGTGTAATTGGTAATTTATGACTTGTGCACAGAGTAGATCATAAAGCCTATTTTAGCCTCATATTAACACATGGCATAGATTTACACAATATGTTCTGTCACTTCCTCTGATTTTTTTTTAATTATATGATATCCTGCCACATCGGAAATTATCTGTAATCATGATTAATAGTTGAAGTGTCTTTTATATTAAATCAGGATTTAGTTGCCATCATTCTCCGATAGATTTGGATGTGATATTTTGCCGCTCAATTATTAAAAAAAGGAGACTATAGCAGCATTGTGGTTTTTTAAGTTAAAACATTCAGCAGCATTTTGTTCATACTTTATTAGCAACCAATAAAAAAACTTGAGATTTAAAAGTCTCTCTTTGTCGCTCTCTTACACACGCACGCATACATTCGTACACATGCACATGAAAACACACACACACACAGGCACACACACATGCAACTTTCAAGGATACAGAACCCCTTGATGCTTAAAGTGGCCTTTTTCCAGCTGGAACACAATTAAATCAAGATATTTGGGATGTGCAGTAATTAAACTTTTGGTGTAATTAAACTCTTATAAACACTCTGTTATCATGCTCCGTGTATCCTAAATACTTCTGAAGGGCGGCAGGACATTGCATTATCATGTTTAACTTGCCTCAAAAGACCTCGATCCTATCTTGCTTTTAAGGGGGCCCACTTTATTTTTATAATTCTCCACTTGTGGCTTTCCGGTCCTTTTTTCTCTTTACAATTGTGTGAGATAAGGATTGGCAGATACTACAAAAGAAAAACACAGCAGCCAACTTGTGTGAGAATGCTTCAGTGCTTGGGCGTAATGATAGGAGAGTAGGTAGGGAACAATGTTCGGAATGTGAAGTTTGACATGGGGATACTCTTGATATTGCCCATATATGGTATATGACCAGAGGTGTCACCTACTCCCCAGTAGACGGTTCGTTGGGTGGGAGTAGGGAGTGATTGACAGTCCGTCGATTCACTTCCGGTTTCTTCGCGCACCCTGCGCGGCTTTCCCTCGCCTCGGAGGGGGTGCCTGCTCGTTTTGGGGGATGGGTGGGGGGCGCGCCGGGTGCCTGGGCGAGCAGGCGCCCCCTCCGAGGTGAGGGAAAGCCGCGCGGGGCGCGCGAAGAAACCGGAAGTTAATCGACGGACTGTCAATCACTCCCTACTCCCGCCCAGCGAACTGTCTACTGGGGAGTAGGTGACACCTCTGTATATGACCGTCTTTCTTCAAATGTGTGGAATCTATAAAGCGTCCTTTAAAGAAACAAACAGACCAGTAACCGTTTTTTATTTGACACAACACACTGGATGTTCTTCTGGCGAATTTAAGATGCATTACATACAGCTAGAAAAAAAGTTATGGAATGGCCTTCCTGAGATGCTAAATCCCCAGACATCATGTGTTCAGACTAAATTATGTACAAAGCATGCTGATCACATGGCACACAATACTATGCACAGCTGAACACAGCTAGGCCAACAAACGGTGACAACGTGGTGTAGGTTGACCATGCCAGCAGGTTGTGCTAAGCATGCTTGCTTGGGAATACAGTGTCTGTCATGTGAATTTTGACATGGGGATCCCCTTCATGTTGACCAGATATGGTATATGAACTTCTGAAGTGAGAAGCAGTCATCAGAAGACAGTGGGAGTATGAACTTCCATGCACGCCGGTGTTTACAGCCCAATCCTAACCTACGCCAGCATAAGCAGGCCTCATGGTCTGTGCCGAATCCATCACAGATTAAGAGGCCACTGGAAATCTCCTCGAGGTAAGGGGATAGCTCCAGCCAGCCTCTTGGGATTTCTCAGATCTGTGCCAGTTACGTAGCTAGCACAAATCCAGGAAGCCTGGTGTAATGACAAGTGGCACACGAAAGGGATACGGCGGAGTCTTCCCCTGATCCCTCCCCTCCTGGGCCCAATCCGCCTCCTTCCATCCATCCTCCACCCAGAAATGGGCCTTCCACTGCTGGCTCGTGAGTCGTCAGAGATGTGCTTTACAGGGGCAGCTGCACAGCTCAAGCCACAGTTAAGATTGTGCTCACATTCAGTAAGTCTACGCCTCCTAGTTGTAGGATATGCATGAGCTTTGTAGATAAATACCTTGACACAATTGCTAATCCCCTGTGCAGTCCTCAATCTACCTGGAACTCTTGAGAAATAGGTATGACTATAATAACTTCAGCAATACTGTAGAAAAACTGGACTGAAGTAGTTGTGTCAAATATATAAAACATCTTGTAGTACAAACTGGTTCCAGTAAATAAAACCCTCTTGTGGCTCAGTTCATAAGCTAGCAGTGATTTTCCTTCTCTGTTACCATTTGCTGTTGGGAGAAGACATGTGGACATGAGCAGCAGTGGCGTACGGAGAGGATTGGGGCCGCGGATCGTGCCCATGGCAGGGCGACAACACCACACCCCCGGCACATCACCCTGCCCCCGTGTGCCACAACGCCATGCCTCCCTGCGCCCGGAAGAGCTCCATTTCGGAGTGCAACGGGCACCAGGGAGGGCGGGCGGGACAAAAGACGTGCTGATTCCTCTTCACTCTGCCGCTGATTCCTCTTCACTCTGCCACCTCGCGCTGCCCCGCCCCCCCCGCTGCCGGCGCCCATGTGTTCCGCACCCCTGGCTACACCCTCCCTCCGCCCCTGATGAGCAGCATTTGCATTTTCCTTAAGTTCCCTTGAAGACAGTGGTTACCAAATTGTGGGTCGGGACCCACAAGTGGGTCGCGAGCCAATTTCAGGTGGGACTCGACGCACCTAGGGCAGCCATTTTGAAAATATGAAAAGATGGGATGCTGGAAAGGGGGAGGGCTGTGTGGTGGTTTTGCTTGTGTCATGGTTGTAAATAGGCTTTTTTACCCTTTCTGATTCACTTTGCTATTGGAAAATTGTTGAGAAATAACCCAACTTATTGCTGCACTTTCAGGAAAACAGCAGGTTCTAGCATCACAGTGACAACACTTCTGGCTATGACATCACTTCCACTGAGTCCTGGACAGGCTGTTATTCTATAAAGTGGATCCCACTTTAAGATGCATTACATTGGATGCATTACATTAAGAACCACTGCTTTAAGATGCATTACATACAGGCCATCTAATCATGGCTTTTTCACTGAATGGCATGAATACACCAGAAGTATTTATTAAAGCATGGTAACAATATTTATATTTGGATAGTTGAACAAATCCATGAACTGATCAATAACTGCATTGACGTCTACGTGACTCTTCTGAAATCTGACTTTCTTCAGGCGGTTCAGAGTGACGTGATGGGCTCAGGTGGTTAAAATCAACATAAAAAACACATGCTACACTCCCCCCTCTCTTAAATGCAACAATGTAATCAGATTTCAAGTCATCTGGCCTACCTTAGTTACAGCTTTATGGAATCTAATTAGTTTTTAGCCCCCAGTCACATGATCTTGGCTGACTACTTCTTAGTGACATTTGCTATCTTGCTGGAACCTGGAAGATGCCCCCTGCCCAAGAGGGAAGAGTACATTTTCATCTTGGTTGCTTCTTCCTTTGATTTAAAGGTAGATGGCTATAGTCAGAGTTCAATTATTTTCCTATTAATTAGCCATCTTCAATTATCTTTCCTTTGGAAAAGAGAAGTTAGGGCGCAATTCTTACCTGGAGATAGGCCGGCACAATTAAGCCAGCAAAGTTTGGCCGGCACAAGGGCCGCTGTAAAGCATGTTTAGACCACTCTCGGAGTCAGTGGGGACGGCGCACGTCCGTGTGCTGGCCTCTCTGACTCCAAGAGTGGTCCAAACATACTTTACGGTGTCCCTTGTGCTGGTCAAACTTTGCTGGCCTAACTGCCGGCCTAACTCCAGGTTAGGCTAGCGCCCTTAATGTTTAAAGGATGTGTAGAGCAGGAGAATGAAGAACGTGATTTGAAAATAAGAAATAAAGTTGACAGCCTTTTTCTTCTGTACTACCCTTTGAAGTGATTTGTTCTGGACCTACGTTTTAATGTACATCTGCCCTGCTCCATAACTTCTTGTATCCTCAGTTTTTAATATATCATATCCTGGTACTCCACACACAAAGCACTCCTTGATTCTTTTCTTCTCTGCCAGAGAGGTGTGACTTTGTGTGCACATGATCAATGTTAATTTTATGCAGTGTACTGTATTTTCTATTATTAGTGATTAGTTTTCTTCAACGGCATTCATCTTCTCTGTCAAAAAGACATGTTTTTGAATCTGTCAGAAAATGACACAATAGCTAGTTTTAAAATGTAGCAAATCTGTCTTCTTCAATGTGTAGTAAGGAGGAACTGTCAAAAATTGGCATTAAAACTTGTGATGCCCCCAAAGTTCAGAAATTCAGAGTATATGAATGTCTGAGTTGGTGATGCCTGAAAGTATTCCTGTCCGGGGCGGGCTTGGCGTGCCCGCCGCCCCACAGAAACCTCAGTGCAACGGCCCCAGTGCAGGAGTTCAAGGTGGTCCTTTTGGGTCAGGCAAGGCCTCAGGGAGTCACTCTCAGTGTCCGGGGTCGTGGGTTGCTCCACCCTGGCCCAACTCTCCACCCGGGCATTGGACTGCAGGCCAGCCAAGAGCCCACAGCAGCCAGCGTCCTAGCCCCAGTTCCTCCTCATCACTGACCAGCCAACTCCTAAAAGGGTTTGCCCCTGCCCTTTCTGCGGGCCTCACCCCTTTGGGCTCCACCCCTGCCCCGGAGCCGTCAAGTCGTGCTAGGGAAAGAAGCCCTACACGGCTCAAACCTGTGGCGGGGCTGGCAGGGCTGGCCTTGCTCAGGGGAGGTACCAGGTCCCGGAGGTCGGGTTGTGGGGTCACCGCTCGGCCGCCTGAGACTCGGCCTGGGCCGCGTCATGCAGTGTGACAGGGGACCCTTATTTTTGCAATTGCATCAACTGCAATTGATTGTTGCAATTGGCTTACACATTTTTTTTAAATGGGGGGTGCCATTTATGGAACAATACAGGTTGATTATCCCTTATCCAGACATCCAAAATCCAGATTATTCCGAAATCCAGACATTTTTATCCAAGACTTTAAGTTTAAAAAGCTTTCTGTAGTATGCTCTTTCATACATTGTGAAAACATTGTGCTCTTTCCAATGTACAGGCTGAAATTCTATTCTTTGTTCCATGGTATGTGCCTGTACAGACATTG
Source organism: Lerista edwardsae (assembly GCA_029204185.1). NCBI lineage: Eukaryota > Metazoa > Chordata > Lepidosauria > Squamata > Scincidae > Lerista > Lerista edwardsae. The sequence continues at coordinate 14,118 of JAJKFI010039601.1, read as the reverse complement.
TTGAAAAATGTCAGTGAGGTCAGCAGACACCCAAATGGGAAACAGTGAAAAGAGCAAGAGGAAGCATTTCTCATTATTTCATACAATTCTGAAATCCAGACAAATCTGAAATCCAAACACCTTCCTGTCCCAAGCAGTCTGGATAAGGGATATTCAACTTGTACCTTGATTCTTGATTGATTCAAGAACTCAGTCTTGATTCTTGCACAATCTACTTGATTCTTGTACAATTCACTGGCTTGGGAATTTCTATGTTCACAAAAAGTCAGGTATGCCCCTAGCAACATTTAGCATGTCAACATTACCTCTAAAACCATCTGTCCATCTGACTAATGGGAAGAAAAAAAATCCTTGGCAAAACCCTCCAATCTACCACTTTCCAGAATCTGGTTCCCGTTATACTTTGGCCCACAGGGTAGGGCTTAGGGGAATGCAGAGGTGCTCAGGAGGCAGCTGTATCAGTTGCGCATCTAAAGAGAGCATTGAGAAGGTGAGTGGGAGGGTCTAAATTGGCAACTGGACTTGGAGGGAAAAAAAAGCTTTGCGGGGTGTTAGCTCAACTTGCTAAGCCCAGGTCCAAATGAGCAGATCTGAGTCCATCTATCACTAATTCTGAAAAGGGAACATTTTGCATGACAACGATACTCTTACACTGAATGGAACTTTCTACTGTGATGTGAAAACTGTTGTGCTGACTCAAAAAATAAACCATACAAAAGAAAAAGCCCTCTCCAAAATAAACAGCAGGCAAAGGCCTGGTTGTGCACCAGGTTATCTCTCTCTGCCATGCCCTCCTTTGGGTCTGTGATGTGATGGGTCTGTGATGTGACTTGATGAAGCAGTCATAGGAAGCTTCTTCTCTCATGTGTTCCTGCTCATTCTTTAAGATCTGATGAGTTTGTGGTTTACTGCCATCGGGTCAGGTGAAGCACAGGGTAGGCCTTCTCAGGGATGGCCCTTCAGTCCCTCAGGGATGGCCCTTCAGGAGGTCTGCCAGACTCCCAGAGGCGGATCTAGAGGGAGGGCAAAGCTCTAAGTGTTGCAAGAAGCCTTACCATGTCATGTAAATCCCTCCTCTCCCTTGCTGCTGTAGCCAGTAAGCAACGCCAAGATGTTGCTTTTCCCTGTGAGGATTGGCTAAAATGGTGCAGGAGAGGCGTGATTTCCACTGCAAAGTAAGGCTTCTTGCAAAACTTAGAGCTTTGCCCTCCCTTAGATCTGCCTCTGCAAACTCCCTCACTTAGGGCACAATTCTAACCTGGAGTTAGGCCAGCAAAGTGGCACAAGGACCACTGTAAACTATGTTTGGACCACTTTCCAGAATCTGGTTCTGGAACCAGACATGCACCATCCTCCCAGACTCTGCAAGTGGTCCAAACACACTTTATGGTGGCCCTTGTGCCGGCCAAACTTTGCTAGCCTAACAGTGGTGTCATCTACTGTCCCGTAGATGGAACGCTCGGCGGGACTTACGCGTGATTGGCAGCCCGTCCACTCACTTCCACTTTCTTCCTGCTCGTCGTGCGGCTTTCCCTGGCCTTGGAGGGGGCACCTGCTCGCCGGGGGGGATGGGTAGGGGGCGCACCAGGTGCCTGGGCGAGCAGGCGCCCCCTCTGAGGCCAGGGAAAGCCTCACGACAAGCGGGAAGAAAGCGGAAGTGAGTGGACAGGCTGCCGATCACGCGTAGGTCCCGCCCAGCGTTCCGTCTACGGGAGAGTAGATGACACCACTGTAGCCTAACTGTGCCAGCCTAACTCCAGGTTAGGGTTGTGCTCTCAGTTCCTTCTTCCACCAAATTAAATCATGTCTGTTTGGACATCTTTTAATTGTTAAAAAGTGTTATGAATTTGATTTTTGCTGTTGCTTTTATAATCTTCACTGTACCTTTTTATTTTTAGACTACTTTGTAGGTGTTGCCTGTTTTTATTATTTTTAGGTGGCTCTATTCTGTAGGCTTCATTTTGAATATAATTGTATAAAAGTGAGAAATATGCAACAAAATAAAGTTTGACTTGAATTTTTTATAGTTTTGGCCAAACCTGTCAATGTTCCAATGGGAGGATATAAGAATGTAAGAAGAACCCCACTGAAGTAGCTGAAATCTCTCTCTCTCTCTCTCTCTCTCTCTCTCTCTCTCTCTCTCTCTCTGTGTGTGTGTGTGTGTGTGTGTGTGTGTGTGTGTGCACACGCATACCAACAGCCCTGCTGGATCAGACCAAGGCCCATCTAGTCCAGCTTCCTGTATCTCACAGTGGCCCACCTGATGCCTCAGGGAACAGACAAGACAACAAGATGCCTGCATTCTGTTGCCATTCCCTTGCATCTGGCATTCTGAGGTAACCTACTCCTACAACCAGGAAATTGCAAATACCCATCACAGCTGTGATGTACTTTTCTTCTAGATTTCTGTCCCATCCCCTTTTAAAGGCATCCAGGCCAGGACCATCACCACATCCTCTGGCAAGGAGTTCTACAGATGCTGGGTAAAGAAATATTGTCTTCTGACTCTTCTCCCAACACTCATTTTAATGGCTGTGTCCTGGTTCTGGTGTTATGTGAGAGGGTGACTAGATTATGGTTTTCAGCGTCCAATAGTACAGTCGTGCCTTGTTACCCACTGGGGGTCTGTTCTGGAACCCCCAGTGGATATCAAATCAGTGGAGCTGGTACATCTCAGAGGAGACCCATAGCGGAGAGGCTTACAGGGAGGTAAGGAGAAATAATTCCCCTTTGCCCTCTGAAGCCTCCCAATCCCCCCCACCTGAATGTAGCATGCTCCTTTGACATGGCTGCATTGGCAAGAGGAGGGGAAATAGGATTTGGCCCTGAGGCCGAGAGGCCACCTAGTGAATTCATACCAGAGACAAGACTCAAACCAGGAAAGTCCCAATTTGCTGCTCAGTCTCTGAGCACTGTCAAAACAGTTTTAAAATGTGGTTTTAACTAGGAAAATCATAAGTTGCCATTTCAGCACTTATTGTATGATTGAAAGAAACGGTTAGAAAAAACAGGAATCCAGTTATCATAGCTTAACCCCAACAACACAACTATGTACAAAAATAATTTTGAAAATTGGCTCTGAGATGTACGTTTATGCCAACACCAAGCAAGGGTTGCTTCGGAGAGTGGTGAAGTGGCTTTGGGGATTAAAAATGTGAAGAATCTTGTAATATTTCTGTGCATGAGGCTATATGTGTAGCGTTTGACCCCTTCAGGCATGAAAAAAAAATGTTTCTTCTTTCTAGCATCAGAGGCTCAGTTAATATAACCAGGCAATATTATGTGAATGGCCTTACTGACAGCCCAATCCTATGCTGGCTGCAGGAGCTGTGATTTAGCAGCGCCGAAACAGCTGCCACTGTATCCCGTCGGGCCAGGTGCCTGCTGGAGGTCTCCTTGGGGTAAGGCCACATAGGTTCCCTTAGCCCATATTGAGACCAGGCAGTCTCTATGGGCTATTCGGATCTGCACCAGCACATTCACTGATGCAGATTTGAGTACCCCTTCAGGCATGGGAGGGGTAGGATTCAGCGGCAACCCTTCCCTGGGGCCTGATCCACCCCCGGGCTGCCCACACCTCATCTGGTTGTGCATCCTCTCTGCCCTCCCTGAACCCAGGAATGCCTCCCCACTGTTCAGTGGGTAACTTCCCTTTCCTGGGTCCTGTCCAATATAGGACCGATACAGAGGCCCAGCGCCAACTGACCCTGGCCTCAGCGGTGTTATGCTGCCGGAACGCTGGGCGGGACATCCGGGTGATCGACATCCCGCCCGTCGCGTTCCGGAGCGTTACGCTATTTGCGTAACCAATTATGCCACTTGTGTACGTTACGCAAACGGCGTAACGCTTCGGAACGCAACGGGCGGGATGTTGATCACCCGGATGTCCCGCCCAGCATTCCGGCAGCACAACACCGCTGCCTGGCCTCTCCACAGGAGTTTCTCCCCTCCCAATTTGCAATGTGCCATATGACATGTTTGTGATGGCTGTTGCCGGGGTAGTGTGTGGGCCACTGATGCTGCCACCCAGGCACAGGAAGTGCATCTTCATGGAAGTCACTCCATACAGCAGATGAGCTTTGTGAGGTGGCTCCTCAGGCACATCTAGTGACTTTTGACTGGAACTAAGCACTGCAAACTTTGTAGACTTCAATCTGCAATGCCCGGAACAGGTGCTAATTTTGACTGTGATGCGTGTAATGAGAAAAAAAAAGGAAGATCTTTGGATTTAACATTGGATGCACTGATGAAGTTAGAGACATCTGCCCTTGTTAAGATAATTATAAAATGATGCTCATGCCAATACAATGTTTTTTGCTTTCAAGCAAACAGACACAGGGAAGCAATTTGCTTTGTTGAACACAGAGGTATTATCTGAGAGCCCAAATAACTGAAAGGGGCATTTAAATGCCATATTCTGTTTTGGTAGATTACTACTACTACTACTACTACTACTACTACTACTACTACTACGATAACATGGAATTTCCAATATACCCATTTGTTTAACAGAATAGGATTTATCTTGGCAATGTATAGGAAGGGGTGGATTATTTTTATTTTTATTATGACTTACCTGTAATTTCCAGCACAGCTAATACAGCAATTGGTTTTTGTTAAATAGGATTCCTCTTGGCAATGTACAGGGAGCTGTTCCTGGGACAGGCCAGTGAGGCTCTTCAGGCGGTTCAATGCTCAGGTGTTACAACCCCCTAATTCTTATTCAGAAATCAAAATGATCTCTCTGCCTTGCCTGCAGAGCTTGGATTGTTGCCTTTGGCTGTCGCCCCAGACTTCTGCCAATGAAGACATCCCTCCATGCCTATACATGGAAAGAGGCCAACATAGATGCCATCATAAGGGATTAAGCGGAGCATATGCTGAGAAAATTGCGGCATCCATACTGTACATGGGGTAGGGCTGACTGAACACACTGGTACACTGAAGATAATGGCCGTGAAAAAGAAACAGAGGTATGCTGAAAATGTCATTCAGGGATGTGCTAATGGTTATGTCCTGGCCCAGGATTGCAATGTGTTCAACACATTCTGTTCCTTTACTTCTGTTCCCAGGCTGACTGGCTATAAGGTCGCCTTCCATAGACTTTCTTTTTTGGAATTTACAAAATAGTGAAAGAGCATGGTAGATCCATGAAATATGATGATGTTGATGACGATACCATAAAACAGCATTTCTCAAACTGTGAATTGGGACCCATTAGGTGGGTCGCAAGCCAGTTTCAGGTGGGCCATGTCACTCCTAAGACAGCCATAATTGAAAACATGGGAAGATGGACACTGGACAGCGGGGGTGTAATTAGGCTTTCTTCCCTTTCTGATTCATTTTGCTATTAGAAAACGGCTGAGAAATAACCCAACATATTGCTGCATTCTCAGGAAAGCAGCAGGCACAGCAGGCTCTGGCATCACAATGATGGCATTCCAGCCATGACATCACTTCCAGGTGACATCACTTCCAGTAGGTCCTGGACAGATTCTAAAACGTGAGTCCTGGTGCTAAAAGGTTTGAGAACCACTACCCTAAAAAAAGAAGCAACCTAGAGAGGCCTCCATCTTTGAACAAATTTAGAATTTAGTGTTTGAGCTCCATAGTGACAAGAGATTACACAAATGTAGAAAAAGGAATTCAGACTTGAAATGCCAAGTGTCAAAATTTTACAAAAAGAAAAAGAAAACAGATTTTGTATTTTCCAATGCAACTCAAGTTCTTGGCATATATTCACAATTTTTGTCAGGTTTATGAGAAGAAGCTGAGTTGTGAAGCTCTAAAGCCCAGGTTGCACATAAAACTTGTTTTCCAATCATACTAATCAATGCTTTGTATTGTGGAGTAAATTTGCCTGCATTTGAACACTCTCTTTTTGAATGCAAGGTATAAATTTAATTCTGATTTTTTGTTGAATTTTGTAATATGTATAAAACATACACCCGGAATTGATTGCCCAGAATGAAACTATGCATAAAAGATAAAGCAAACATGGAAAATATAAATGAGGTAGAATCAGATCAATGAGAGCCAATGTAAATGGATACTTGTGGGCTACAGGAAATGGACTACTGCAAGCCAGATCCAGAATGAGGAAGGGGGCAGTTCATTTACCTTACCCTTAACAGCCCAAATTCTATCCAGGATTGGGCTGTTGTATGGAAGCATTTACAACAGCAAAACAGAGTTCCTCTGTTGCAAAATGGCTGCTGACAGCATATGGAATGTTCCACTGGTGGCCATTATGGGAATACTGCTACCAGAGGCATTCACCGATGGAGCCCACTGCATAAGAATAATAGGGAGGAAATGGTTCTCTCAGTTACTGATGTGAGGTACTTCTTCCCATCTCGGTTTAAAACAGCTTCAGCTAAAATAAATAATTCCCCCCTCACCTATTGCAAACAGTTCAAAAAATAGAAATCTTATTCTAATCTGACAGGAGCACTGGGAATATGATAGGACCCCAATGCCTCCCTCATGGACCTTCCCCAGCCCCCACCCCATTTCTTTCTCAAAAATTCACCCAATGGTGGTAACACACAGCTCACAATGACGGTTCATAATGAGGTGTCCCATTGCCTAGTGCAGTGATGGCGAACCTTTTGGGCTCCGCATGTCGAAACTTCAGAAAATGCTTAACTTGACTCTGCTGGTGTGTCAACCCCTCCCCTAAACAAAAGAGAAACAATTCTTTATATTCATTTATTTAAACAAAAAATACAGTCCTATGGTGTGGTGCTATGTTTTATATAAATAAACATCAAATAATTACAACAATGAAAATTGAGTTAAATAAACTCAGTTTTTGTCAGATGTTGGTGAACGCTGGTATGTCACCTCAAACGTTGCGGTGTTTCACCTTTGACACATATGTCATAGGTTCGCCATCACTGGCCTAGTGGCATCTAGTGGCATTCTAACCATGAGAATCCCTGGGACAGGAAACTACACTTCCCAGGGGCCTCTGGTGTTGAGGACACTGCTGGGGCAATGTTCTCCGCATGATGGTGGTCTTCATGCTTCTCCTGTTACCATTGCCACTTATGTTTGAACTGTGGAAAAGGAGCCCTGCGAATCTCTGATTAACTGAACCAAATTGTTTGGAGGGGTTTGCACTTGGAATGAGCTCAAGAATTGCAAAATGAGTAAGTTCATTCCTGAACCCCTACATTCTGACATTTGGTGACACCATTATTCTCAAGGAAGAGATACAGGCCATTCAATGTCAGATGCCAGTTGGTCAATCCCCTCCTTCTATCTGCTTCTCTAGCTGTATGTATGAACATTCTGAGCTTTAAGTAAATCAAGCTGCAGATTTAAAAAAAAAACACCTAGTATGAAATAAGGAACATAATAGAAGCCATGGGGAAATGCCATAAACAAGGGTGCTTTTTAAGAGCGTATCATTTGATGATACCTGTTTAGCTGTGAATATGGTCAAACTAACAATGCTTCACTGATACTGACCCAGTTCACTAATATTTATTGCAGTCTTTAATGTGGAGTCAGTCCTGTACCAAAGCAGGAGACACAAGTATTTATGATTATTAGTACAATATTGAAGCATCCTGAACCAATTACTGATCCAATTACCGTGTCATTATTATCTTCTGAATAGAGCTTGATTTGTCAGTGATAGATATGAAGCAATTAAACCACCTTTTTACATAATAAAACACTGCAGGTGTTTATTCTTAAGGCTTTATGGATACCAACAACCAATAGATTTAATTAAAAATCCCTTGCAATAAATGGGAATTTCATTAAATTGTTCTAACATTAGTGTATCTTTGTAGTCAATGCTGCTGAAAGATATGATTAGACTTCCTTTTGCTTAAAAGCTGCACTATGTGACCAAACAATATGACTCCAGTGTCCCAATCTTCCAAATAATTAATGAGTCCTCTTTAAAGAACATCTGATTGGCTTGTAAGATTATTACTTTGATTTAAAGGGAGAAAGGCTTACTTTCATTTTTTAAAAATAAAATAAAATAATGCTCTTTTTAACAAAAATATGCAGATTAAGGCACATTTACTAAGCATATTTACAGGGAAATAAATCCAAGTGAATTCATTGGGATGTATAAGTGTGTGTGTGTGTGTGTGTGTGTGTGTGTGTGTGTTTTCAGAATTTGTCTATAAAATCAGTTTTCATAAGTCAAAGTATTTGCCCTTATACATATTATATGCCCTTATACAGACTTCCATGTGCTCTCTGATGCATACATGAAGCTCTGTGTGTGCGCATATTTGTGAAGTGTGTGGAGTGTACCTATATCCATTTCAATGGAATGTTGGCTCACTTGATTACAAGGAATGGCAAAATGGAAAGCTCTGTGTATGCATTGGAGTTTCCCTGCTTGGGGACGTATTTTTTAGTAATACTGAATAGCGCATTTGATCACATCATATTGCTCCAGGCAACCTGTTTCCATAATTTATCCGCCCCTCCCCCCAGTTTATGTGATGCTGCTGCACTGCTTTGCAGGCTTCACAGGAGATATGTAGTGAGGAGCCACAGAAGGCAGATGACTCCCAACACTTCCATGGTCAACAGAATGACCACAGGGACTCCACTGGGGACAGAAGGCCTATGTATGGACAGAATACTGCGATGTGGAAAGGAATGACATGGTTTTAAATTATCCCTATTATCCATATTGATATGAGCAAGGTTATTTATGAGCACATGAATCCAAAGTGTGTGTTGCTCATGGAGTTGGAGTAGTCACCAAACCATGAGGGGTAGGAGATACACATGTTCCATAGGTAACTATGGGGGGTTATAAACTTAGTAACAGGGAAGTGATAGCGCAACAATGATGCCATCAGAAAATGAAGACGTAGGGCCTATGTGCCAGGTTTTGGGAGCCACTAGAAGACCCTAGACACCTAGATTCTCTTAGACCATGCACACACATGTGCGCATACATCTTTGACTTGATGTATTTTGTGTTAATCTTAAATGGAAATTACACGCATCAAGATTAGGTACTATGGAAAAAATATTCAAGCAAGCAGTCTAAGGGCACAATCCTAACCTGGAGTTAGGCTGGCACCGTTAAGCCAGCAAAGTTTGGCCGGCATAAGGGCTACTGTGAGGCACATTTGGACCACTCTCAGTTTCAGGGAGGATGGCTCACGTATGTGTGCTGGTCGACATCCTAAGCCTGTCAAGGAGGCCACGTGGCCCTGATTCGGGCCACGCAGTCTCTTCACATCTGCACCTGCTCTTTAGCAGGCGCAGATCCGAGGAGCACACAGGGGACGCTGGAGTCTCCCCTATGGTAAGGGAGCGAACACTCCCTAGCTGTGTGTGTGTGTGTGGGGGGGTGTTCCCAGCCTCTATTATGCAGCGTCGGATATGGCTCTGCCAAGTTCTGGTGCCGTTCTGGTGCTGCATAGGATTGCGTCCTGATTCCAGGGACCCAGTGATTGCACTAAGACAGGCAGGGCAATCCAACCTACTCTTCGGCCAACGCAAGCCACTTGCTTTGGCCCTGGGCTGTCGTGGATGTCTGCATTGGGCCTCCGCAGGCAGCTGTGTCAGCCCAGTCATACCTCTGGGGTAAGTTGCCCCTGTGCTGGCTGAGTTCAGCCAACACAGGGGCTTTTCTGGGTGGGGAGGGAGGTGGGAGGGTGGCAGAATGGGCAGAATGAGGGCGTTCCAGTGGATGGGACAGGATAAGCCTGGAAGCTGAACATGGAATTATTCAGCTCTTTCCAAAAATGCATAACCAGAGCTGAGAAGATATTGGCAAAAGCTTTTTTTTCTGCTTCTATTACCAAATTTCAGATGGAACCTGTATATTAGACAGCCAATTAGATTGGAATTTGAATACAATGAATAGTTGCTAAAAAAAAAAATCTTTTCACTGCCACAATACAATTTGTGTGAAAGATGTACCAAGTACTGATAGACACTCACCTTTGAAGTGCAAAGCAGTAACCAGTGAGAGTTATCCATTGATGCAGTGTGAACTTCTTTGTGTTAATATAGAATACTATGGTTGTTTCAGATTGTTAGTTTGTGATTATGCAAGTGATACCTATACTTCCTTCTTAATTGGACTAAATTAGTAGATATTCCCATTTTCCCCGCAACGTCTTTGATGAATGCAGCCATGAAATTTGTAAATGGAAACCAACAAAATTCTGCTGACAATAACTACTACACTAAGAACATTCCATTTTAGTTTACTCGTAAGACACTAAAAGCCCAACTACTGATCATCAAGGACATTCTGGGTACAATTCTGTATCAAGGCTGTGCAACACATTGGAGCAGTGTTTCTCAAACTGTGGGATGGGACCCACCAGTGTGTCACATTTCAGTTTTGGGGGGATCGTGAAAAGTTTTTGAATTTTTATTTTTTTAAAATTGCAAACACCTTGCCTAGTTTGCAGAAGAAAATAGCAGGAATGCTTACCCATACTCCCAAATTAAAATGTTACATTTTCCCATTTTCTCTAGTATAGTAATTGGTGTGCTGTAGATCACGTATGAACCCAGTTTCAGCTTTTGTCTGGCCTGGAAGTCCCTAACTGCACTTTTTGCTCTCCAGTTCAGACTTCTGTGTACCCTGGAATAATGTGTAAAGTTTAGGGGGAACAGTCCTTGAATGCAATTTCTAAGGAGACTATAGCAACAAACACACACTATATGTAAGGACTCCGACAGCTTTGGGAGCACAGCACCGTGATTATTATTAATGATTTGTTGTCATTATCGTCGTTTTCACTATGGCTTTCTATTCTATTTCCTGTACTGTTTAGCATCTACATGAAATCTCTGAGGGAAATATTTAGATTTGGTGTGGGGTGTTTTCAACATACAGCTGTCACCCAGAAATAAACGTCTTTGCCACCCCCTGCTAGCAATACTGTGGATACCTGTATTGGAAAAGACAGGAGATACCCCAAGGAGATAGGGAGTGGTATCAGCAATGGTCCCTTGTCCCACATAACCCAGGGATTATAGGGTTAACCCCCAAGGTCTTTGCAAGCCTGGGGAGCACAGCTGTAGACTGATGAGGCCCCTGGCTATGAAGGGAGGCCAGCACAGGTGCAGATGGGTATGGCTGATGAATTAAAGCCTGCCCACTGACTGGCTGGCCTCAGTATAAAGTTGGAGGCAGAAGCTGTAGGAGAAGGACCTGGGAAGGTGCTGGAGGAGAGAACCTGGGAAGGTGCTGGACGGATGGATTGCTGGTTGGACGGAGTGCCTGAAGGATTGTCCGATGGACAGATGGACTGGCTGAAAGACTGGATAAGGTAAGCTTATTGTGGGAAATTATTGGGAGGAGTTGTATGGCTGCCACGCCCCTAGAGCCATCAAGTGGAGGAGGCAGTTGTGGCTTAGGCAAGCTGACTGCATATTGTTTGTTGTTGGGGTTTGTTGGTGCCAGACTTAGGGTATTTGGTGCTAAGCCAGTGATGAGGGCAGTCTGGAGGAGGCTGACCAGCCGGTGATCCCAAGCAAAGCTGCTGGAAGAGAGGAGGCCCAGTGGGTGACTGAACCCCCTCCCTCTTGCCTATCTCTGAGGCTGCTCTGGAGGGGAAACTAGTTAGCCTAGTGTGGGCATTAGGGCCCTTGGGGAGGCCCGGCAGGGAATTTGGCAGAACAATACCCTGAAATAGTATCTTGAGTCACTGAAAGGCTAGATTCAGGAAACAAGCCAGAATTAAGGGCACAGTCATAACCAGGAGTTAGGCCGGCACAATTAGGCCAGATGGGGGTCCACAATGGGGGTCCAGATGCTGGTTGTGGGCAGGAGTGCTCTTTCCTAGCTTTGGTTGTATACCAGCTGTATCCACTTCTCCCTCAAATCTGGCTTTCGTTGTCCATGACCTAGTCACTTTTCATCTGGATTGCTACAGCTCAGTTTACATGGAATTGCCCTTGAAGACCCATCAGAAGCTTCAGATGGTACAAAAAACAGCCACAAGAATATTAATGAGAGCAAAATGTTATGGTCATGTTATGTCCCCGTTGTTCCAACAGCACTGTTGTAAATTTGCTTCTGGGCATAATTCAAAGTTGGGGTTATAACCTTTAAAGCCTAGACCAGCCATTTCACCCACTGTGCCATGGCACATTGGTGTGCCATGAATGGTCCTCATGTGTGCCGTGGGAATTTGGGAGTTATTTATTAGTAGGGCCATTGGGGGATAACAGCCCCTCATTGGCAGCACAGTGTGCCTTGTCAGTAGTGTGAGATATAAATCAATAGTAATACAAACCCATGGTGATTTTGAACCCCAACACTAAAATCTAATGCCTGTAATGCAAGAGCAAAGGGGGGGGGATGGATGAGGAATCAGCCTGTGTTTCAGGCCAAGGCAAGGCCTGGCAGAGAAAGGAGGGGGAGCGTTATAGAGTAGAAGAGACCAAGATATGTTGCAAGAGAAAGTTAGGAACAATGGACAAGGGAAAGATAAGGAGGGGGCCGTGCGTATTCCTAAATTGATACATAGAAGAAATTTCCAGGACCTAGATACAGTTTTAACCTTGGGGGAGACTAGCATGGGGTCGGTGTAATAGCATGAAGATGCATCGTGGGTTAAAGTATGTACCAAGGCAGGGTGAGCTTGTCAAAGAGATATGAAAGAGGGAAGTCTGAAGTTGTTGATTGGATAAATTGGGACCAATCGGTGCAAATTACTGGGCCACTCCTACTAGGTATAAAAAGTCATCCCCAATTATACGAAGGGTGTGGTTTGCAGTTTGTTCTGTTTGGTTTTGCTTGCCACCCATATTTGCAAATATGTCAAAAAACCTTTCTTTTGAACCATAAATTTGGAGTTAGAAATTTATACTTTACAGTAGTCAAAAGCTGATGATGTCCCTTAACCATTTTAGTGCCTTGCCAGTGTGCCATGAGTTGAAAAAGGTTGAAATCATTGCCCTAGACAGGGATCTAGATCTCAATCTAGATCCCTGAAGGACTTTCTCCATATGGGTCTAATACCTGAGAATGTCTGGGAAGGAGCTGCCGCACATCCCCCTTGCTGTCTGAGGTGCAGCTCACGAGGGGACATGCGGGTGGTCTTTTCCACAGTGGCCCCCTCCTTGTGAAATGCCCTCTCACAGGGCGAAAGTCCTGTGAAAGTCTCCCTTTCTCTTGCTTGTTCTGAAGCAGCTGTTAATGTATTTGTTTCAGCAGACTTTCCCCAAATAGTTATGACTGCTGTGATTTTGGTGCTGCCAACTATTGTGGAATTGGCAATTTTCAATTGTGTGGAATTTTACTGTATAGTTTAATCTACATTGTCTGCCGCCTCGAATCTTTGGAGAAAGGATATAAAATGTTTACTGTAAGTAAAATAAATACCTGTTACAATTATCATAATTTTGATTCCAGCTGTAGTCTTTTTTTTGGGGGGGGGACATTATTAGTACTCATTAACTACATTTCATCATAGGAAACTCCTTGTACTGAGTCTGATCATTGGTAGCTAAAGCACAATATTGTCAACAGTGGTTGGTAACAGCTCTCTAGTGTCTCAGGGCACAATCCTAACCTGGAGTTAGGCCGGCACAGTTAGGCCAGCAAAGTTTGGCCAGCACAAGGGACACCATAAAGTATGTTTGAACCACTCTTGGAGTCAGGGAGGATGGCTCACATCTAGCCTCTCTGACTCTGAGGGTGGTCCAAATGTGCTTTATGGTGGCCCTTGTGCAAGCCAAACTTTGCTGGCCTAACTGTGCCGGCCTAACTCCAGGTTAGGATTGCGCCCTCAGGCAGGAACCTTCCTCTGCCCTGGGAATGGAACATGCAAAGCATGTGTTCCATCTCTGGGCCCTTCCTTTCCGTTCCCCAATTTTGTTTGCTGAACTCATTTTTTTTCATTGGAGGAATTTGGGGGCAGAAAATAGATCATGGTCCTTACTTGCTCTTTTTTCATGTTCATGGCAAGTTGTTGTTAGAATTAGGAATAACCATTGGAAGTTCTCACATGCTGGATCGCCCCTCACCCAATTTATTGCCTAACAATGTCACGACAAATTCCCTAATTGATTTGAGTGGTTAATTGACCTTTCTCCTCCTTCCTTCCTTCCTTCCTTCCTTCCTTCCTTCCTTCCTTCCTTCCTTCCTTCCTTCCT
>JAJKFI010039600.1:0-21058 GCA_029204185.1 Lerista edwardsae | reverse complement strand
ATATGTATATGTATATGTATATGTATATGTATATGTATATGTATATGTATATACCACCTTTCTTTGGCCATTAGATTGCTCCTCTGGCTTTAATCCAAGGCAGTTTACATAGGCAGGCTTTATTTCTCTAAACCCGCAAGGGGTTTTTACAAATTACAAAGAGTTCTATCTTTCAAGAACTACAACAACATACAGATGGAACTTTTGTGGTTTAGTCTTTCTTTCTGGCCACACGATTGCCTTCCTGCTGGCTTCTCTGCTCCCACCAAAGAAACAGCTGGCCCAGCACAACTCCTCTCTCACAGGCAGCTGGAGACAGCTCTTATCAGTCGCAATTCTCAAGGTCTGCCACTCACGGAGACTTCCAGTGTTCACGAACTGGCGACCTTCGGATTCTTATCTTCGGGCAAATGGAGGCTTTAACCCTCTCGACTAAACCTCATCGACTAAGACCCACATCACCCAGTATGTTTCATGACTGAATGAGGATTTAAACCTGGGTCATCCTGGCTAAAGTCCAATGCTCTAACCACTACATCACACTGATGTGGAATTCCCTGGCTCACAGCTCAGGATCTTTGCCACAGCTGCTCTTCAGCATCAACATCAACAACAAGTGCAAACAAAGTATTGGCGGTGACCAGTCTGATATAAGATCCCCTGTGGATTCTGTGGGAGTCACCTACACAGAATGCCTTTGTCCAAGCTTTTGTCCTGCGTGCTATTTCTGGGGTGGGAGGTGCCTTGTAATGTGAACATGCTTCCTCCGGTACAAGTGGGGATAACAGGCCAACTGCCCCAGAAACCATTTGGTGCACGTGTGAAACTATTACATGACCACAAGGCATGCTTTGTTTTTATTCACAAGTGTGTTGATGTCAGGTTTGCCCTCCAGTGGGCCTACCTATTGCTTCAGAAAAGGTGGAATGCTGGAATAATACGCATAATCCATCACTGTACACATGTTAATTACTTTCTTGTCCTACCATCCTCTTGACATCCAGGTCCAATGCCACATTTCTCTCTCTCTCTTTGGTTTGAGACTCAGTACATTCATTTGTGCTTCTCGTCGCTATGCTCCGCTGCATCTTTGTATGATCTGCATGGTCTCCGTCCCCCAGAGAAAATTTGTGCATGCATACTGTAGGTGAACTTTAGATAAATAAATAAACACATGAAACAGCTTCCAGATAATTGAAAGCGAGTGAAGGAGGGGAGCCAAAAAGAAAACAATTTCTCAGGGGAGAAGCAGGCTGAGGTGGCAGGTATGATTAAAATCCATATGATTTATGAGTAGGTGCATTACTAACATGACATCCCTTCCATTTTTGTTTGTTTTAGCGCATTTGACAATAAAGTTTCCATTCCCCCCTCCTTTCTCTATCCTTTCCCCCCTCCACACCCCGTGTTTGCAGGTTTTGCTGAAGAGTTAGCCACTCAGGAATTCCTGGTGCCTGACTGAGCAGTAATTTAGCAAGCTCTCTGGTGCTCTTTTCCTGTCAGCATTAACATGTCAATTCATTTTAATAGTCTGGGCATGCTCAGTGGGCATGTGGGTTTTTTTTTTTCCAGGAGGTATCCCCTGAGCCCACCCTGCAGTGCAGAAGTGCGTTATAGCTTGTCTCCGGTTGCAGAGGCTCCAGCAGGTTTATTTTCATTGTGGCCAAGTTTATTTGCGAAGACAAAGCAGGGAATAAGGGGGAGAATAATGTGGAAAATCGAGATCTTAAAATATTAACTAGGTTATTTATACTTGTGTAATTGGTAATTTATGACTTGTGCACAGAGTAGATCATAAAGCCTATTTTAGCCTCATATTAACACATGGCATAGATTTACACAATATGTTCTGTCACTTCCTCTGATTTTTTTTTAATTATATGATATCCTGCCACATCGGAAATTATCTGTAATCATGATTAATAGTTGAAGTGTCTTTTATATTAAATCAGGATTTAGTTGCCATCATTCTCCGATAGATTTGGATGTGATATTTTGCCGCTCAATTATTAAAAAAAGGAGACTATAGCAGCATTGTGGTTTTTTAAGTTAAAACATTCAGCAGCATTTTGTTCATACTTTATTAGCAACCAATAAAAAAACTTGAGATTTAAAAGTCTCTCTTTGTCGCTCTCTTACACACGCACGCATACATTCGTACACATGCACATGAAAACACACACACACACAGGCACACACACATGCAACTTTCAAGGATACAGAACCCCTTGATGCTTAAAGTGGCCTTTTTCCAGCTGGAACACAATTAAATCAAGATATTTGGGATGTGCAGTAATTAAACTTTTGGTGTAATTAAACTCTTATAAACACTCTGTTATCATGCTCCGTGTATCCTAAATACTTCTGAAGGGCGGCAGGACATTGCATTATCATGTTTAACTTGCCTCAAAAGACCTCGATCCTATCTTGCTTTTAAGGGGGCCCACTTTATTTTTATAATTCTCCACTTGTGGCTTTCCGGTCCTTTTTTCTCTTTACAATTGTGTGAGATAAGGATTGGCAGATACTACAAAAGAAAAACACAGCAGCCAACTTGTGTGAGAATGCTTCAGTGCTTGGGCGTAATGATAGGAGAGTAGGTAGGGAACAATGTTCGGAATGTGAAGTTTGACATGGGGATACTCTTGATATTGCCCATATATGGTATATGACCAGAGGTGTCACCTACTCCCCAGTAGACGGTTCGTTGGGTGGGAGTAGGGAGTGATTGACAGTCCGTCGATTCACTTCCGGTTTCTTCGCGCACCCTGCGCGGCTTTCCCTCGCCTCGGAGGGGGTGCCTGCTCGTTTTGGGGGATGGGTGGGGGGCGCGCCGGGTGCCTGGGCGAGCAGGCGCCCCCTCCGAGGTGAGGGAAAGCCGCGCGGGGCGCGCGAAGAAACCGGAAGTTAATCGACGGACTGTCAATCACTCCCTACTCCCGCCCAGCGAACTGTCTACTGGGGAGTAGGTGACACCTCTGTATATGACCGTCTTTCTTCAAATGTGTGGAATCTATAAAGCGTCCTTTAAAGAAACAAACAGACCAGTAACCGTTTTTTATTTGACACAACACACTGGATGTTCTTCTGGCGAATTTAAGATGCATTACATACAGCTAGAAAAAAAGTTATGGAATGGCCTTCCTGAGATGCTAAATCCCCAGACATCATGTGTTCAGACTAAATTATGTACAAAGCATGCTGATCACATGGCACACAATACTATGCACAGCTGAACACAGCTAGGCCAACAAACGGTGACAACGTGGTGTAGGTTGACCATGCCAGCAGGTTGTGCTAAGCATGCTTGCTTGGGAATACAGTGTCTGTCATGTGAATTTTGACATGGGGATCCCCTTCATGTTGACCAGATATGGTATATGAACTTCTGAAGTGAGAAGCAGTCATCAGAAGACAGTGGGAGTATGAACTTCCATGCACGCCGGTGTTTACAGCCCAATCCTAACCTACGCCAGCATAAGCAGGCCTCATGGTCTGTGCCGAATCCATCACAGATTAAGAGGCCACTGGAAATCTCCTCGAGGTAAGGGGATAGCTCCAGCCAGCCTCTTGGGATTTCTCAGATCTGTGCCAGTTACGTAGCTAGCACAAATCCAGGAAGCCTGGTGTAATGACAAGTGGCACACGAAAGGGATACGGCGGAGTCTTCCCCTGATCCCTCCCCTCCTGGGCCCAATCCGCCTCCTTCCATCCATCCTCCACCCAGAAATGGGCCTTCCACTGCTGGCTCGTGAGTCGTCAGAGATGTGCTTTACAGGGGCAGCTGCACAGCTCAAGCCACAGTTAAGATTGTGCTCACATTCAGTAAGTCTACGCCTCCTAGTTGTAGGATATGCATGAGCTTTGTAGATAAATACCTTGACACAATTGCTAATCCCCTGTGCAGTCCTCAATCTACCTGGAACTCTTGAGAAATAGGTATGACTATAATAACTTCAGCAATACTGTAGAAAAACTGGACTGAAGTAGTTGTGTCAAATATATAAAACATCTTGTAGTACAAACTGGTTCCAGTAAATAAAACCCTCTTGTGGCTCAGTTCATAAGCTAGCAGTGATTTTCCTTCTCTGTTACCATTTGCTGTTGGGAGAAGACATGTGGACATGAGCAGCAGTGGCGTACGGAGAGGATTGGGGCCGCGGATCGTGCCCATGGCAGGGCGACAACACCACACCCCCGGCACATCACCCTGCCCCCGTGTGCCACAACGCCATGCCTCCCTGCGCCCGGAAGAGCTCCATTTCGGAGTGCAACGGGCACCAGGGAGGGCGGGCGGGACAAAAGACGTGCTGATTCCTCTTCACTCTGCCGCTGATTCCTCTTCACTCTGCCACCTCGCGCTGCCCCGCCCCCCCCCGCTGCCGGCGCCCATGTGTTCCGCACCCCTGGCTACACCCTCCCTCCGCCCCTGATGAGCAGCATTTGCATTTTCCTTAAGTTCCCTTGAAGACAGTGGTTACCAAATTGTGGGTCGGGACCCACAAGTGGGTCGCGAGCCAATTTCAGGTGGGACTCGACGCACCTAGGGCAGCCATTTTGAAAATATGAAAAGATGGGATGCTGGAAAGGGGGAGGGCTGTGTGGTGGTTTTGCTTGTGTCATGGTTGTAAATAGGCTTTTTTACCCTTTCTGATTCACTTTGCTATTGGAAAATTGTTGAGAAATAACCCAACTTATTGCTGCACTTTCAGGAAAACAGCAGGTTCTAGCATCACAGTGACAACACTTCTGGCTATGACATCACTTCCACTGAGTCCTGGACAGGCTGTTATTCTATAAAGTGGATCCCACTTTAAGATGCATTACATTGGATGCATTACATTAAGAACCACTGCTTTAAGATGCATTACATACAGGCCATCTAATCATGGCTTTTTCACTGAATGGCATGAATACACCAGAAGTATTTATTAAAGCATGGTAACAATATTTATATTTGGATAGTTGAACAAATCCATGAACTGATCAATAACTGCATTGACGTCTACGTGACTCTTCTGAAATCTGACTTTCTTCAGGCGGTTCAGAGTGACGTGATGGGCTCAGGTGGTTAAAATCAACATAAAAAACACATGCTACACTCCCCCCTCTCTTAAATGCAACAATGTAATCAGATTTCAAGTCATCTGGCCTACCTTAGTTACAGCTTTATGGAATCTAATTAGTTTTTAGCCCCCAGTCACATGATCTTGGCTGACTACTTCTTAGTGACATTTGCTATCTTGCTGGAACCTGGAAGATGCCCCCTGCCCAAGAGGGAAGAGTACATTTTCATCTTGGTTGCTTCTTCCTTTGATTTAAAGGTAGATGGCTATAGTCAGAGTTCAATTATTTTCCTATTAATTAGCCATCTTCAATTATCTTTCCTTTGGAAAAGAGAAGTTAGGGCGCAATTCTTACCTGGAGATAGGCCGGCACAATTAAGCCAGCAAAGTTTGGCCGGCACAAGGGCCGCTGTAAAGCATGTTTAGACCACTCTCGGAGTCAGTGGGGACGGCGCACGTCCGTGTGCTGGCCTCTCTGACTCCAAGAGTGGTCCAAACATACTTTACGGTGTCCCTTGTGCTGGTCAAACTTTGCTGGCCTAACTGCCGGCCTAACTCCAGGTTAGGCTAGCGCCCTTAATGTTTAAAGGATGTGTAGAGCAGGAGAATGAAGAACGTGATTTGAAAATAAGAAATAAAGTTGACAGCCTTTTTCTTCTGTACTACCCTTTGAAGTGATTTGTTCTGGACCTACGTTTTAATGTACATCTGCCCTGCTCCATAACTTCTTGTATCCTCAGTTTTTAATATATCATATCCTGGTACTCCACACACAAAGCACTCCTTGATTCTTTTCTTCTCTGCCAGAGAGGTGTGACTTTGTGTGCACATGATCAATGTTAATTTTATGCAGTGTACTGTATTTTCTATTATTAGTGATTAGTTTTCTTCAACGGCATTCATCTTCTCTGTCAAAAAGACATGTTTTTGAATCTGTCAGAAAATGACACAATAGCTAGTTTTAAAATGTAGCAAATCTGTCTTCTTCAATGTGTAGTAAGGAGGAACTGTCAAAAATTGGCATTAAAACTTGTGATGCCCCCAAAGTTCAGAAATTCAGAGTATATGAATGTCTGAGTTGGTGATGCCTGAAAGTATTCCTGTCCGGGGCGGGCTTGGCGTGCCCGCCGCCCCACAGAAACCTCAGTGCAACGGCCCCAGTGCAGGAGTTCAAGGTGGTCCTTTTGGGTCAGGCAAGGCCTCAGGGAGTCACTCTCAGTGTCCGGGGTCGTGGGTTGCTCCACCCTGGCCCAACTCTCCACCCGGGCATTGGACTGCAGGCCAGCCAAGAGCCCACAGCAGCCAGCGTCCTAGCCCCAGTTCCTCCTCATCACTGACCAGCCAACTCCTAAAAGGGTTTGCCCCTGCCCTTTCTGCGGGCCTCACCCCTTTGGGCTCCACCCCTGCCCCGGAGCCGTCAAGTCGTGCTAGGGAAAGAAGCCCTACACGGCTCAAACCTGTGGCGGGGCTGGCAGGGCTGGCCTTGCTCAGGGGAGGTACCAGGTCCCGGAGGTCGGGTTGTGGGGTCACCGCTCGGCCGCCTGAGACTCGGCCTGGGCCGCGTCATGCAGTGTGACAGGGGACCCTTATTTTTGCAATTGCATCAACTGCAATTGATTGTTGCAATTGGCTTACACATTTTTTTTAAATGGGGGGTGCCATTTATGGAACAATACAGGTTGATTATCCCTTATCCAGACATCCAAAATCCAGATTATTCCGAAATCCAGACATTTTTATCCAAGACTTTAAGTTTAAAAAGCTTTCTGTAGTATGCTCTTTCATACATTGTGAAAACATTGTGCTCTTTCCAATGTACAGGCTGAAATTCTATTCTTTGTTCCATGGTATGTGCCTGTACAGACATTGTTGAAAAATGTCAGTGAGGTCAGCAGACACCCAAATGGGAAACAGTGAAAAGAGCAAGAGGAAGCATTTCTCATTATTTCATACAATTCTGAAATCCAGACAAATCTGAAATCCAAACACCTTCCTGTCCCAAGCAGTCTGGATAAGGGATATTCAACTTGTACCTTGATTCTTGATTGATTCAAGAACTCAGTCTTGATTCTTGCACAATCTACTTGATTCTTGTACAATTCACTGGCTTGGGAATTTCTATGTTCACAAAAAGTCAGGTATGCCCCTAGCAACATTTAGCATGTCAACATTACCTCTAAAACCATCTGTCCATCTGACTAATGGGAAGAAAAAAAATCCTTGGCAAAACCCTCCAATCTACCACTTTCCAGAATCTGGTTCCCGTTATACTTTGGCCCACAGGGTAGGGCTTAGGGGAATGCAGAGGTGCTCAGGAGGCAGCTGTATCAGTTGCGCATCTAAAGAGAGCATTGAGAAGGTGAGTGGGAGGGTCTAAATTGGCAACTGGACTTGGAGGGAAAAAAAAAGCTTTGCGGGGTGTTAGCTCAACTTGCTAAGCCCAGGTCCAAATGAGCAGATCTGAGTCCATCTATCACTAATTCTGAAAAGGGAACATTTTGCATGACAACGATACTCTTACACTGAATGGAACTTTCTACTGTGATGTGAAAACTGTTGTGCTGACTCAAAAAATAAACCATACAAAAGAAAAAGCCCTCTCCAAAATAAACAGCAGGCAAAGGCCTGGTTGTGCACCAGGTTATCTCTCTCTGCCATGCCCTCCTTTGGGTCTGTGATGTGATGGGTCTGTGATGTGACTTGATGAAGCAGTCATAGGAAGCTTCTTCTCTCATGTGTTCCTGCTCATTCTTTAAGATCTGATGAGTTTGTGGTTTACTGCCATCGGGTCAGGTGAAGCACAGGGTAGGCCTTCTCAGGGATGGCCCTTCAGTCCCTCAGGGATGGCCCTTCAGGAGGTCTGCCAGACTCCCAGAGGCGGATCTAGAGGGAGGGCAAAGCTCTAAGTGTTGCAAGAAGCCTTACCATGTCATGTAAATCCCTCCTCTCCCTTGCTGCTGTAGCCAGTAAGCAACGCCAAGATGTTGCTTTTCCCTGTGAGGATTGGCTAAAATGGTGCAGGAGAGGCGTGATTTCCACTGCAAAGTAAGGCTTCTTGCAAAACTTAGAGCTTTGCCCTCCCTTAGATCTGCCTCTGCAAACTCCCTCACTTAGGGCACAATTCTAACCTGGAGTTAGGCCAGCAAAGTGGCACAAGGACCACTGTAAACTATGTTTGGACCACTTTCCAGAATCTGGTTCTGGAACCAGACATGCACCATCCTCCCAGACTCTGCAAGTGGTCCAAACACACTTTATGGTGGCCCTTGTGCCGGCCAAACTTTGCTAGCCTAACAGTGGTGTCATCTACTGTCCCGTAGATGGAACGCTCGGCGGGACTTACGCGTGATTGGCAGCCCGTCCACTCACTTCCACTTTCTTCCTGCTCGTCGTGCGGCTTTCCCTGGCCTTGGAGGGGGCACCTGCTCGCCGGGGGGGATGGGTAGGGGGCGCACCAGGTGCCTGGGCGAGCAGGCGCCCCCTCTGAGGCCAGGGAAAGCCTCACGACAAGCGGGAAGAAAGCGGAAGTGAGTGGACAGGCTGCCGATCACGCGTAGGTCCCGCCCAGCGTTCCGTCTACGGGAGAGTAGATGACACCACTGTAGCCTAACTGTGCCAGCCTAACTCCAGGTTAGGGTTGTGCTCTCAGTTCCTTCTTCCACCAAATTAAATCATGTCTGTTTGGACATCTTTTAATTGTTAAAAAGTGTTATGAATTTGATTTTTGCTGTTGCTTTTATAATCTTCACTGTACCTTTTTATTTTTAGACTACTTTGTAGGTGTTGCCTGTTTTTATTATTTTTAGGTGGCTCTATTCTGTAGGCTTCATTTTGAATATAATTGTATAAAAGTGAGAAATATGCAACAAAATAAAGTTTGACTTGAATTTTTTATAGTTTTGGCCAAACCTGTCAATGTTCCAATGGGAGGATATAAGAATGTAAGAAGAACCCCACTGAAGTAGCTGAAATCTCTCTCTCTCTCTCTCTCTCTCTCTCTCTCTCTCTCTCTCTCTCTGTGTGTGTGTGTGTGTGTGTGTGTGTGTGTGTGTGCACACGCATACCAACAGCCCTGCTGGATCAGACCAAGGCCCATCTAGTCCAGCTTCCTGTATCTCACAGTGGCCCACCTGATGCCTCAGGGAACAGACAAGACAACAAGATGCCTGCATTCTGTTGCCATTCCCTTGCATCTGGCATTCTGAGGTAACCTACTCCTACAACCAGGAAATTGCAAATACCCATCACAGCTGTGATGTACTTTTCTTCTAGATTTCTGTCCCATCCCCTTTTAAAGGCATCCAGGCCAGGACCATCACCACATCCTCTGGCAAGGAGTTCTACAGATGCTGGGTAAAGAAATATTGTCTTCTGACTCTTCTCCCAACACTCATTTTAATGGCTGTGTCCTGGTTCTGGTGTTATGTGAGAGGGTGACTAGATTATGGTTTTCAGCGTCCAATAGTACAGTCGTGCCTTGTTACCCACTGGGGGTCTGTTCTGGAACCCCCAGTGGATATCAAATCAGTGGAGCTGGTACATCTCAGAGGAGACCCATAGCGGAGAGGCTTACAGGGAGGTAAGGAGAAATAATTCCCCTTTGCCCTCTGAAGCCTCCCAATCCCCCCCCACCTGAATGTAGCATGCTCCTTTGACATGGCTGCATTGGCAAGAGGAGGGGAAATAGGATTTGGCCCTGAGGCCGAGAGGCCACCTAGTGAATTCATACCAGAGACAAGACTCAAACCAGGAAAGTCCCAATTTGCTGCTCAGTCTCTGAGCACTGTCAAAACAGTTTTAAAATGTGGTTTTAACTAGGAAAATCATAAGTTGCCATTTCAGCACTTATTGTATGATTGAAAGAAACGGTTAGAAAAAACAGGAATCCAGTTATCATAGCTTAACCCCAACAACACAACTATGTACAAAAATAATTTTGAAAATTGGCTCTGAGATGTACGTTTATGCCAACACCAAGCAAGGGTTGCTTCGGAGAGTGGTGAAGTGGCTTTGGGGATTAAAAATGTGAAGAATCTTGTAATATTTCTGTGCATGAGGCTATATGTGTAGCGTTTGACCCCTTCAGGCATGAAAAAAAAATGTTTCTTCTTTCTAGCATCAGAGGCTCAGTTAATATAACCAGGCAATATTATGTGAATGGCCTTACTGACAGCCCAATCCTATGCTGGCTGCAGGAGCTGTGATTTAGCAGCGCCGAAACAGCTGCCACTGTATCCCGTCGGGCCAGGTGCCTGCTGGAGGTCTCCTTGGGGTAAGGCCACATAGGTTCCCTTAGCCCATATTGAGACCAGGCAGTCTCTATGGGCTATTCGGATCTGCACCAGCACATTCACTGATGCAGATTTGAGTACCCCTTCAGGCATGGGAGGGGTAGGATTCAGCGGCAACCCTTCCCTGGGGCCTGATCCACCCCCGGGCTGCCCACACCTCATCTGGTTGTGCATCCTCTCTGCCCTCCCTGAACCCAGGAATGCCTCCCCACTGTTCAGTGGGTAACTTCCCTTTCCTGGGTCCTGTCCAATATAGGACCGATACAGAGGCCCAGCGCCAACTGACCCTGGCCTCAGCGGTGTTATGCTGCCGGAACGCTGGGCGGGACATCCGGGTGATCGACATCCCGCCCGTCGCGTTCCGGAGCGTTACGCTATTTGCGTAACCAATTATGCCACTTGTGTACGTTACGCAAACGGCGTAACGCTTCGGAACGCAACGGGCGGGATGTTGATCACCCGGATGTCCCGCCCAGCATTCCGGCAGCACAACACCGCTGCCTGGCCTCTCCACAGGAGTTTCTCCCCTCCCAATTTGCAATGTGCCATATGACATGTTTGTGATGGCTGTTGCCGGGGTAGTGTGTGGGCCACTGATGCTGCCACCCAGGCACAGGAAGTGCATCTTCATGGAAGTCACTCCATACAGCAGATGAGCTTTGTGAGGTGGCTCCTCAGGCACATCTAGTGACTTTTGACTGGAACTAAGCACTGCAAACTTTGTAGACTTCAATCTGCAATGCCCGGAACAGGTGCTAATTTTGACTGTGATGCGTGTAATGAGAAAAAAAAAGGAAGATCTTTGGATTTAACATTGGATGCACTGATGAAGTTAGAGACATCTGCCCTTGTTAAGATAATTATAAAATGATGCTCATGCCAATACAATGTTTTTTGCTTTCAAGCAAACAGACACAGGGAAGCAATTTGCTTTGTTGAACACAGAGGTATTATCTGAGAGCCCAAATAACTGAAAGGGGCATTTAAATGCCATATTCTGTTTTGGTAGATTACTACTACTACTACTACTACTACTACTACTACTACTACTACGATAACATGGAATTTCCAATATACCCATTTGTTTAACAGAATAGGATTTATCTTGGCAATGTATAGGAAGGGGTGGATTATTTTTATTTTTATTATGACTTACCTGTAATTTCCAGCACAGCTAATACAGCAATTGGTTTTTGTTAAATAGGATTCCTCTTGGCAATGTACAGGGAGCTGTTCCTGGGACAGGCCAGTGAGGCTCTTCAGGCGGTTCAATGCTCAGGTGTTACAACCCCCTAATTCTTATTCAGAAATCAAAATGATCTCTCTGCCTTGCCTGCAGAGCTTGGATTGTTGCCTTTGGCTGTCGCCCCAGACTTCTGCCAATGAAGACATCCCTCCATGCCTATACATGGAAAGAGGCCAACATAGATGCCATCATAAGGGATTAAGCGGAGCATATGCTGAGAAAATTGCGGCATCCATACTGTACATGGGGTAGGGCTGACTGAACACACTGGTACACTGAAGATAATGGCCGTGAAAAAGAAACAGAGGTATGCTGAAAATGTCATTCAGGGATGTGCTAATGGTTATGTCCTGGCCCAGGATTGCAATGTGTTCAACACATTCTGTTCCTTTACTTCTGTTCCCAGGCTGACTGGCTATAAGGTCGCCTTCCATAGACTTTCTTTTTTGGAATTTACAAAATAGTGAAAGAGCATGGTAGATCCATGAAATATGATGATGTTGATGACGATACCATAAAACAGCATTTCTCAAACTGTGAATTGGGACCCATTAGGTGGGTCGCAAGCCAGTTTCAGGTGGGCCATGTCACTCCTAAGACAGCCATAATTGAAAACATGGGAAGATGGACACTGGACAGCGGGGGTGTAATTAGGCTTTCTTCCCTTTCTGATTCATTTTGCTATTAGAAAACGGCTGAGAAATAACCCAACATATTGCTGCATTCTCAGGAAAGCAGCAGGCACAGCAGGCTCTGGCATCACAATGATGGCATTCCAGCCATGACATCACTTCCAGGTGACATCACTTCCAGTAGGTCCTGGACAGATTCTAAAACGTGAGTCCTGGTGCTAAAAGGTTTGAGAACCACTACCCTAAAAAAAGAAGCAACCTAGAGAGGCCTCCATCTTTGAACAAATTTAGAATTTAGTGTTTGAGCTCCATAGTGACAAGAGATTACACAAATGTAGAAAAAGGAATTCAGACTTGAAATGCCAAGTGTCAAAATTTTACAAAAAGAAAAAGAAAACAGATTTTGTATTTTCCAATGCAACTCAAGTTCTTGGCATATATTCACAATTTTTGTCAGGTTTATGAGAAGAAGCTGAGTTGTGAAGCTCTAAAGCCCAGGTTGCACATAAAACTTGTTTTCCAATCATACTAATCAATGCTTTGTATTGTGGAGTAAATTTGCCTGCATTTGAACACTCTCTTTTTGAATGCAAGGTATAAATTTAATTCTGATTTTTTGTTGAATTTTGTAATATGTATAAAACATACACCCGGAATTGATTGCCCAGAATGAAACTATGCATAAAAGATAAAGCAAACATGGAAAATATAAATGAGGTAGAATCAGATCAATGAGAGCCAATGTAAATGGATACTTGTGGGCTACAGGAAATGGACTACTGCAAGCCAGATCCAGAATGAGGAAGGGGGCAGTTCATTTACCTTACCCTTAACAGCCCAAATTCTATCCAGGATTGGGCTGTTGTATGGAAGCATTTACAACAGCAAAACAGAGTTCCTCTGTTGCAAAATGGCTGCTGACAGCATATGGAATGTTCCACTGGTGGCCATTATGGGAATACTGCTACCAGAGGCATTCACCGATGGAGCCCACTGCATAAGAATAATAGGGAGGAAATGGTTCTCTCAGTTACTGATGTGAGGTACTTCTTCCCATCTCGGTTTAAAACAGCTTCAGCTAAAATAAATAATTCCCCCCTCACCTATTGCAAACAGTTCAAAAAATAGAAATCTTATTCTAATCTGACAGGAGCACTGGGAATATGATAGGACCCCAATGCCTCCCTCATGGACCTTCCCCAGCCCCCACCCCATTTCTTTCTCAAAAATTCACCCAATGGTGGTAACACACAGCTCACAATGACGGTTCATAATGAGGTGTCCCATTGCCTAGTGCAGTGATGGCGAACCTTTTGGGCTCCGCATGTCGAAACTTCAGAAAATGCTTAACTTGACTCTGCTGGTGTGTCAACCCCTCCCCTAAACAAAAGAGAAACAATTCTTTATATTCATTTATTTAAACAAAAAATACAGTCCTATGGTGTGGTGCTATGTTTTATATAAATAAACATCAAATAATTACAACAATGAAAATTGAGTTAAATAAACTCAGTTTTTGTCAGATGTTGGTGAACGCTGGTATGTCACCTCAAACGTTGCGGTGTTTCACCTTTGACACATATGTCATAGGTTCGCCATCACTGGCCTAGTGGCATCTAGTGGCATTCTAACCATGAGAATCCCTGGGACAGGAAACTACACTTCCCAGGGGCCTCTGGTGTTGAGGACACTGCTGGGGCAATGTTCTCCGCATGATGGTGGTCTTCATGCTTCTCCTGTTACCATTGCCACTTATGTTTGAACTGTGGAAAAGGAGCCCTGCGAATCTCTGATTAACTGAACCAAATTGTTTGGAGGGGTTTGCACTTGGAATGAGCTCAAGAATTGCAAAATGAGTAAGTTCATTCCTGAACCCCTACATTCTGACATTTGGTGACACCATTATTCTCAAGGAAGAGATACAGGCCATTCAATGTCAGATGCCAGTTGGTCAATCCCCTCCTTCTATCTGCTTCTCTAGCTGTATGTATGAACATTCTGAGCTTTAAGTAAATCAAGCTGCAGATTTAAAAAAAAAACACCTAGTATGAAATAAGGAACATAATAGAAGCCATGGGGAAATGCCATAAACAAGGGTGCTTTTTAAGAGCGTATCATTTGATGATACCTGTTTAGCTGTGAATATGGTCAAACTAACAATGCTTCACTGATACTGACCCAGTTCACTAATATTTATTGCAGTCTTTAATGTGGAGTCAGTCCTGTACCAAAGCAGGAGACACAAGTATTTATGATTATTAGTACAATATTGAAGCATCCTGAACCAATTACTGATCCAATTACCGTGTCATTATTATCTTCTGAATAGAGCTTGATTTGTCAGTGATAGATATGAAGCAATTAAACCACCTTTTTACATAATAAAACACTGCAGGTGTTTATTCTTAAGGCTTTATGGATACCAACAACCAATAGATTTAATTAAAAATCCCTTGCAATAAATGGGAATTTCATTAAATTGTTCTAACATTAGTGTATCTTTGTAGTCAATGCTGCTGAAAGATATGATTAGACTTCCTTTTGCTTAAAAGCTGCACTATGTGACCAAACAATATGACTCCAGTGTCCCAATCTTCCAAATAATTAATGAGTCCTCTTTAAAGAACATCTGATTGGCTTGTAAGATTATTACTTTGATTTAAAGGGAGAAAGGCTTACTTTCATTTTTTAAAAATAAAATAAAATAATGCTCTTTTTAACAAAAATATGCAGATTAAGGCACATTTACTAAGCATATTTACAGGGAAATAAATCCAAGTGAATTCATTGGGATGTATAAGTGTGTGTGTGTGTGTGTGTGTGTGTGTGTGTGTGTTTTCAGAATTTGTCTATAAAATCAGTTTTCATAAGTCAAAGTATTTGCCCTTATACATATTATATGCCCTTATACAGACTTCCATGTGCTCTCTGATGCATACATGAAGCTCTGTGTGTGCGCATATTTGTGAAGTGTGTGGAGTGTACCTATATCCATTTCAATGGAATGTTGGCTCACTTGATTACAAGGAATGGCAAAATGGAAAGCTCTGTGTATGCATTGGAGTTTCCCTGCTTGGGGACGTATTTTTTAGTAATACTGAATAGCGCATTTGATCACATCATATTGCTCCAGGCAACCTGTTTCCATAATTTATCCGCCCCTCCCCCCCAGTTTATGTGATGCTGCTGCACTGCTTTGCAGGCTTCACAGGAGATATGTAGTGAGGAGCCACAGAAGGCAGATGACTCCCAACACTTCCATGGTCAACAGAATGACCACAGGGACTCCACTGGGGACAGAAGGCCTATGTATGGACAGAATACTGCGATGTGGAAAGGAATGACATGGTTTTAAATTATCCCTATTATCCATATTGATATGAGCAAGGTTATTTATGAGCACATGAATCCAAAGTGTGTGTTGCTCATGGAGTTGGAGTAGTCACCAAACCATGAGGGGTAGGAGATACACATGTTCCATAGGTAACTATGGGGGGTTATAAACTTAGTAACAGGGAAGTGATAGCGCAACAATGATGCCATCAGAAAATGAAGACGTAGGGCCTATGTGCCAGGTTTTGGGAGCCACTAGAAGACCCTAGACACCTAGATTCTCTTAGACCATGCACACACATGTGCGCATACATCTTTGACTTGATGTATTTTGTGTTAATCTTAAATGGAAATTACACGCATCAAGATTAGGTACTATGGAAAAAATATTCAAGCAAGCAGTCTAAGGGCACAATCCTAACCTGGAGTTAGGCTGGCACCGTTAAGCCAGCAAAGTTTGGCCGGCATAAGGGCTACTGTGAGGCACATTTGGACCACTCTCAGTTTCAGGGAGGATGGCTCACGTATGTGTGCTGGTCGACATCCTAAGCCTGTCAAGGAGGCCACGTGGCCCTGATTCGGGCCACGCAGTCTCTTCACATCTGCACCTGCTCTTTAGCAGGCGCAGATCCGAGGAGCACACAGGGGACGCTGGAGTCTCCCCTATGGTAAGGGAGCGAACACTCCCTAGCTGTGTGTGTGTGTGTGGGGGGGTGTTCCCAGCCTCTATTATGCAGCGTCGGATATGGCTCTGCCAAGTTCTGGTGCCGTTCTGGTGCTGCATAGGATTGCGTCCTGATTCCAGGGACCCAGTGATTGCACTAAGACAGGCAGGGCAATCCAACCTACTCTTCGGCCAACGCAAGCCACTTGCTTTGGCCCTGGGCTGTCGTGGATGTCTGCATTGGGCCTCCGCAGGCAGCTGTGTCAGCCCAGTCATACCTCTGGGGTAAGTTGCCCCTGTGCTGGCTGAGTTCAGCCAACACAGGGGCTTTTCTGGGTGGGGAGGGAGGTGGGAGGGTGGCAGAATGGGCAGAATGAGGGCGTTCCAGTGGATGGGACAGGATAAGCCTGGAAGCTGAACATGGAATTATTCAGCTCTTTCCAAAAATGCATAACCAGAGCTGAGAAGATATTGGCAAAAGCTTTTTTTTCTGCTTCTATTACCAAATTTCAGATGGAACCTGTATATTAGACAGCCAATTAGATTGGAATTTGAATACAATGAATAGTTGCTAAAAAAAAAAATCTTTTCACTGCCACAATACAATTTGTGTGAAAGATGTACCAAGTACTGATAGACACTCACCTTTGAAGTGCAAAGCAGTAACCAGTGAGAGTTATCCATTGATGCAGTGTGAACTTCTTTGTGTTAATATAGAATACTATGGTTGTTTCAGATTGTTAGTTTGTGATTATGCAAGTGATACCTATACTTCCTTCTTAATTGGACTAAATTAGTAGATATTCCCATTTTCCCCGCAACGTCTTTGATGAATGCAGCCATGAAATTTGTAAATGGAAACCAACAAAATTCTGCTGACAATAACTACTACACTAAGAACATTCCATTTTAGTTTACTCGTAAGACACTAAAAGCCCAACTACTGATCATCAAGGACATTCTGGGTACAATTCTGTATCAAGGCTGTGCAACACATTGGAGCAGTGTTTCTCAAACTGTGGGATGGGACCCACCAGTGTGTCACATTTCAGTTTTGGGGGGGATCGTGAAAAGTTTTTGAATTTTTATTTTTTTTAAATTGCAAACACCTTGCCTAGTTTGCAGAAGAAAATAGCAGGAATGCTTACCCATACTCCCAAATTAAAATGTTACATTTTCCCATTTTCTCTAGTATAGTAATTGGTGTGCTGTAGATCACGTATGAACCCAGTTTCAGCTTTTGTCTGGCCTGGAAGTCCCTAACTGCACTTTTTGCTCTCCAGTTCAGACTTCTGTGTACCCTGGAATAATGTGTAAAGTTTAGGGGGAACAGTCCTTGAATGCAATTTCTAAGGAGACTATAGCAACAAACACACACTATATGTAAGGACTCCGACAGCTTTGGGAGCACAGCACCGTGATTATTATTAATGATTTGTTGTCATTATCGTCGTTTTCACTATGGCTTTCTATTCTATTTCCTGTACTGTTTAGCATCTACATGAAATCTCTGAGGGAAATATTTAGATTTGGTGTGGGGTGTTTTCAACATACAGCTGTCACCCAGAAATAAACGTCTTTGCCACCCCCCTGCTAGCAATACTGTGGATACCTGTATTGGAAAAGACAGGAGATACCCCAAGGAGATAGGGAGTGGTATCAGCAATGGTCCCTTGTCCCACATAACCCAGGGATTATAGGGTTAACCCCCAAGGTCTTTGCAAGCCTGGGGAGCACAGCTGTAGACTGATGAGGCCCCTGGCTATGAAGGGAGGCCAGCACAGGTGCAGATGGGTATGGCTGATGAATTAAAGCCTGCCCACTGACTGGCTGGCCTCAGTATAAAGTTGGAGGCAGAAGCTGTAGGAGAAGGACCTGGGAAGGTGCTGGAGGAGAGAACCTGGGAAGGTGCTGGACGGATGGATTGCTGGTTGGACGGAGTGCCTGAAGGATTGTCCGATGGACAGATGGACTGGCTGAAAGACTGGATAAGGTAAGCTTATTGTGGGAAATTATTGGGAGGAGTTGTATGGCTGCCACGCCCCTAGAGCCATCAAGTGGAGGAGGCAGTTGTGGCTTAGGCAAGCTGACTGCATATTGTTTGTTGTTGGGGTTTGTTGGTGCCAGACTTAGGGTATTTGGTGCTAAGCCAGTGATGAGGGCAGTCTGGAGGAGGCTGACCAGCCGGTGATCCCAAGCAAAGCTGCTGGAAGAGAGGAGGCCCAGTGGGTGACTGAACCCCCTCCCTCTTGCCTATCTCTGAGGCTGCTCTGGAGGGGAAACTAGTTAGCCTAGTGTGGGCATTAGGGCCCTTGGGGAGGCCCGGCAGGGAATTTGGCAGAACAATACCCTGAAATAGTATCTTGAGTCACTGAAAGGCTAGATTCAGGAAACAAGCCAGAATTAAGGGCACAGTCATAACCAGGAGTTAGGCCGGCACAATTAGGCCAGATGGGGGTCCACAATGGGGGTCCAGATGCTGGTTGTGGGCAGGAGTGCTCTTTCCTAGCTTTGGTTGTATACCAGCTGTATCCACTTCTCCCTCAAATCTGGCTTTCGTTGTCCATGACCTAGTCACTTTTCATCTGGATTGCTACAGCTCAGTTTACATGGAATTGCCCTTGAAGACCCATCAGAAGCTTCAGATGGTACAAAAAACAGCCACAAGAATATTAATGAGAGCAAAATGTTATGGTCATGTTATGTCCCCGTTGTTCCAACAGCACTGTTGTAAATTTGCTTCTGGGCATAATTCAAAGTTGGGGTTATAACCTTTAAAGCCTAGACCAGCCATTTCACCCACTGTGCCATGGCACATTGGTGTGCCATGAATGGTCCTCATGTGTGCCGTGGGAATTTGGGAGTTATTTATTAGTAGGGCCATTGGGGGATAACAGCCCCTCATTGGCAGCACAGTGTGCCTTGTCAGTAGTGTGAGATATAAATCAATAGTAATACAAACCCATGGTGATTTTGAACCCCAACACTAAAATCTAATGCCTGTAATGCAAGAGCAAAGGGGGGGGGATGGATGAGGAATCAGCCTGTGTTTCAGGCCAAGGCAAGGCCTGGCAGAGAAAGGAGGGGGAGCGTTATAGAGTAGAAGAGACCAAGATATGTTGCAAGAGAAAGTTAGGAACAATGGACAAGGGAAAGATAAGGAGGGGGCCGTGCGTATTCCTAAATTGATACATAGAAGAAATTTCCAGGACCTAGATACAGTTTTAACCTTGGGGGAGACTAGCATGGGGTCGGTGTAATAGCATGAAGATGCATCGTGGGTTAAAGTATGTACCAAGGCAGGGTGAGCTTGTCAAAGAGATATGAAAGAGGGAAGTCTGAAGTTGTTGATTGGATAAATTGGGACCAATCGGTGCAAATTACTGGGCCACTCCTACTAGGTATAAAAAGTCATCCCCAATTATACGAAGGGTGTGGTTTGCAGTTTGTTCTGTTTGGTTTTGCTTGCCACCCATATTTGCAAATATGTCAAAAAACCTTTCTTTTGAACCATAAATTTGGAGTTAGAAATTTATACTTTACAGTAGTCAAAAGCTGATGATGTCCCTTAACCATTTTAGTGCCTTGCCAGTGTGCCATGAGTTGAAAAAGGTTGAAATCATTGCCCTAGACAGGGATCTAGATCTCAATCTAGATCCCTGAAGGACTTTCTCCATATGGGTCTAATACCTGAGAATGTCTGGGAAGGAGCTGCCGCACATCCCCCTTGCTGTCTGAGGTGCAGCTCACGAGGGGACATGCGGGTGGTCTTTTCCACAGTGGCCCCCTCCTTGTGAAATGCCCTCTCACAGGGCGAAAGTCCTGTGAAAGTCTCCCTTTCTCTTGCTTGTTCTGAAGCAGCTGTTAATGTATTTGTTTCAGCAGACTTTCCCCAAATAGTTATGACTGCTGTGATTTTGGTGCTGCCAACTATTGTGGAATTGGCAATTTTCAATTGTGTGGAATTTTACTGTATAGTTTAATCTACATTGTCTGCCGCCTCGAATCTTTGGAGAAAGGATATAAAATGTTTACTGTAAGTAAAATAAATACCTGTTACAATTATCATAATTTTGATTCCAGCTGTAGTCTTTTTTTTGGGGGGGGGACATTATTAGTACTCATTAACTACATTTCATCATAGGAAACTCCTTGTACTGAGTCTGATCATTGGTAGCTAAAGCACAATATTGTCAACAGTGGTTGGTAACAGCTCTCTAGTGTCTCAGGGCACAATCCTAACCTGGAGTTAGGCCGGCACAGTTAGGCCAGCAAAGTTTGGCCAGCACAAGGGACACCATAAAGTATGTTTGAACCACTCTTGGAGTCAGGGAGGATGGCTCACATCTAGCCTCTCTGACTCTGAGGGTGGTCCAAATGTGCTTTATGGTGGCCCTTGTGCAAGCCAAACTTTGCTGGCCTAACTGTGCCGGCCTAACTCCAGGTTAGGATTGCGCCCTCAGGCAGGAACCTTCCTCTGCCCTGGGAATGGAACATGCAAAGCATGTGTTCCATCTCTGGGCCCTTCCTTTCCGTTCCCCAATTTTGTTTGCTGAACTCATTTTTTTTCATTGGAGGAATTTGGGGGCAGAAAATAGATCATGGTCCTTACTTGCTCTTTTTTCATGTTCATGGCAAGTTGTTGTTAGAATTAGGAATAACCATTGGAAGTTCTCACATGCTGGATCGCCCCTCACCCAATTTATTGCCTAACAATGTCACGACAAATTCCCTAATTGATTTGAGTGGTTAATTGACCTTTCTCCTCCTTCCTTCCTTCCTTCCTTCCTTCCTTCCTTCCTTCCTTCCTTCCTTCCTTCCTTCCT
>JAJKFI010039599.1:0-19319 GCA_029204185.1 Lerista edwardsae | reverse complement strand
CACACACACACACACACACACACACACACACACACACACACACACACCGTCAATACTTGTGCCTGTTTAAAGCTATCTTCCGGTATTGACAATTTCTACATGTCATTGGGGGTGGGGGAAGGAAAATTACTGGGTCATTAAACTGACTATACATCAAGAAAGCTCTGAGTTGCTGCTGCACATCGCAAGCTGGCTTGTTTAAGCTGACTTTTAGAAAGCTTTTGCCGAATTAAAACAGCCTGCTCTGTGCCAGGATGCATGCACTTCCTGCGCCTTCATCTTAAATCCTATAGAACTGGGGATCTTATAAATGATTGAGTTATTTTTAAACCACTGGACGACTTCCAGTCCCCTATTTCACGCTGGATTAATTATGTAAGAATACTGACTTGTTCATCACTAATGTTACAGCTTTTAAAAACAACATGCTGTTTAAATTCAGGTTTGGCAATTGTTGCCCGAGTCGCCTGAAATTTATGGTACCACACCCAAAGCATAATAAAATCTTTAGTGGCCCTTTGTCTTTTCTTTTTCTGTCTCCAGGGTGTTTTATGCCGAAAGATGCATGCAAAAAGTTGTCCAGATGTTATTTGTATCAGAGCAGGGATTTCAGGCCAGCTATCTGTGGTTGCAAATGTTTATTTTTAAGGGGTTATTGTGCAATCATAACTGTGTGGACCTTCCTGGCTTTATACGTATGTTCTCAGCAATGCCAGGACATTGTTTTTCAATATATTGTCATAGAACTGTTATGGGCGCTAGGGGAAAACAAAAAAATGTAACACCTGTACTAATCCTGAAGATATTTTTTTGTCAACAGCCACAGGGCGACTTTGTGCAAGTCACACAATTATAAAGATCCAGCCAATGAGCTCAAGGAAAAAAATGAAAGAAGCCATAATCCTTAGAGACCAAGTTTCAGTGCTGCACCAGATATAATACAGGTGATAAAACACAGCTCTTGTGCAAAGCCTTGCAGTAAAAAAAAAAAAAAAAAAAAACAGATGACCCAATACATGCTGGAACATTATTTTGCCATTGGAAACAAAAGGGTGGGTCTATTTTATTGCACATATTTGGAATTCTAGTAAAATCTTAACTGTTTAATGGTGAAGTGCACTGGTAAGTAAAAACATATCATCGGTATACCACTAAGGAATGCAACTTTCACCTCATTAAAATGAACATTTAGAGCACAATCCTATACTGTGCGGGATTCGCAAGGCTGGCCGGCCAGCGCCAAATCCAAGTGCAGTATAGTGGAGGCTGGAACCTCCCAAGGGCAAGGGCACGTTCACGCTCCTTGGATCTGTGCATGCTAAACAGCAGGTGCAGATCCGAGGAGATCGCGCGGCCTCCTGGAAAGGTTTAGGCCCGCCCATGGTCTGCCCTCCCCCCGCCCACAACCTACCTCCCTCCACCAATCCTGTGCCCTCCCCAACATGGTGCCTCCCTCACGCCAGCCGGCTTCGGCCGACGCAAGGCAGACTTGGCGCAGGCACAACGGGACCGGCGCTCCCTGCAGCACCAGTCCCATTGCTCTAGCGCCGATGTGGGGGTGCCGCTATGACATAGTATCGGTGCGATGGGCATCTTAGGATGTACATCAATGTATATTCAGAATAGCAAAAACAAAAATGGTATTCTCTTGTTTACACAAGAACATTCTTGCTTAACTGAAGAACACGACATGCAGGCAACCAGCCTGCATGCTAGAGGGAGAGTAATACAATGTTAACAGGAAGTAGAGCAGTTTGTGCTTCCTGTTAACATTCAGTTTGTCTCCTCCCTGTAGCGTACAGGCCTGCACATCATTTACTTCAGTTAAGCAAAAATGCTTCTTTGTTAACCAGGAACACCTGTGCTTCAGTTTCTTCTAATGAAAAACAAATGGTGTGGGGGTCTCTCAGTGGAGCACTATTGATATAGGATTCCATCATATCTGTGGTTTCTGTATCTGCGGGGAGGGGTAGAAGTTGGAATGGAACCCCCATGGATATGGGGGGGGCAACCTGTATATGCCAATTTTTGGTGTGTGTGTGTGATTTCAGTCTCCCCTGATGATTCCAGTGGAACCTTCAAGGCAGTTCATAACAGTGCTTGCTGGCATATTTTTAGGCACATACACAAAACTCTGTTCGCAGTAGATATAGATGTACATGGATATGCATGGAAAGGTATTTTGGAATTAAAGCAGTACAATGCTTTAATTATAGTTGCTAGCCACAGGATTCTCTAATTTCCAGGTACCACTTTCATGCTGCTCCACTATGCAAAGCTACTCCTAGCTCTTCACATAATGAAAACATGTAGCACATTCACCCAATAGATGTGTTACCAGGCAGTGCTTTTTAAAACACATGTAACACCTATATAATACATACATACATACATACATACATACATACATACATACATACATATCACATGTAACACATGTAACATATATATAACATATATAAAACACATGTAACACATATATAATACATATATATAACACATATATAATAGGGGACATGGTAGCGCAGCCGTGCACCTTGGCGTATAGTCATGCTGGCCACATGACCACGGAAGCTTGTCCTCGGACAAAACGCCGGCTCTACAGGCTTTGAAACGGAGATGAGCACTGCCCCCTACAGTCGGTCACGACTAGACCATTCGGTCGTGGGGAAACCTTTACCTTTTTAACACATGCACACGGAGGTGAAACAATTGCATGCAGGGATCCTGTGTAGTGGCCAAGGGCACAGCTGTATAATTTGGCAGGGAAAGGGAAATGGCGACGAGGTTGAAAGGTGCAAGATAATTTACTTCCATGCTTAAAATCCTATAAGGATGTGTGTGTTTCAAACTGGCCCTAACTGAAACAGCTCACTCACAAATTAATGGGGGACAAACTATGTCTAACATTCATGCATAACGAAGTCCTGGGGAAAGTGAGGAGGGGAAGAAAGGAAAGAAGGAGAAGGAGCAGACCGAAGAGGGAGGAAAGCATAGGGACAAAGACATAGGGAGATTAGATGGGCTTCCCAGCGGATCCCAGGGACAGGAAGTAGGGTTGAAGGGGGAGAGAAGGAATGAGAAATTGAGAGATTAGGGGGAAAGAAGGGGAAAAGGTTCTGGCAGTCATAAAAGGCATTGGCTAGAAGCACGGCTCTGTATCCTAAATCAAAAGCTACAGGCAAGGGGTGAGCCTAGGAACAGTTTGTGAATAATTTCACCCATTTGCAATAGGGAGCTAGTCTCGCCCACCAAATGTAAACTGCTGACTGGCCCACAGGGTTTGTAGATACTGTATGTGCACATTGGCTCAGTAGCTTTGGTTCTGCTTGGAGTGATAGAGAGCAAAGGCTGGAAAGGGAAGGAGATCTGAGTGACAGAGACCTGGATTCTGGGGGGGGGCACACTGCTGCTGGGGTGGCCATTGGAATCAGGTTGGCTTGACATATCACCAGGGTGTTTCCTGAAAACATGAGGCCCTGAGAACAAGGATTTTTATAGGTGTTTGTCCTAAACAATCCTATGGGATCCTAGGCGGTGTTGGTTTAATCTCTACTGCAACCGAGATTTTAATCTCTATTGCAATCTCTACTGCAACCGAACTCCATTGGGTTCTGCCCTTGCTTTCCCATCGTTAGAACATAAGAAGAACCCCCCTGGATCAGGCCAAAGGCCCATCTATTTCAGCTTCCTGTATCTTACAGTGGCCCACCAGATGCTTCAGTTGAGGGTGTGGCAACTAGCTGGAGGTCTGTTGGCTGTATTCTAATTGAACTTATATTAATCATGGGTCTGGTGAGGACTGTTGGA
Organism: Lerista edwardsae; assembly: GCA_029204185.1. Classification (NCBI taxonomy): domain Eukaryota; kingdom Metazoa; phylum Chordata; class Lepidosauria; order Squamata; family Scincidae; genus Lerista; species Lerista edwardsae. The sequence continues at coordinate 15,509 of JAJKFI010039599.1, read as the reverse complement.
GGTCTGAAACATTGCCTTGTACAAAAGTGGATTTCCCCAAACTCTGGACCCCATAGAAGCTGGCCATGGCCACAATGTATCCACTAGGCTGTCCCAGCAAGATTTGGAACCGGCAGACTTCATCGGAATTTTGGAGACCTGAAAAGTCCACTTGAGTGCAAGGAATTAACAAGCTTCCATTCAGGTCTGGAGCATTGAATTCTATGGATCAATTGATTAAGAGGGAAAGAACGGCATCGTTTCATCAGAAGCGTGGCCTTCCTGGCCTGCTGATTCAATCAGGCTTCTTGCCCTGGATCTAGTAAACAGCCACATTTTACCGGTCTGGCTCTTTGCAATCCAAGCAGGCGCCCAGTACCAATTCGTGCATAGAAATAAAAAGGAAATAAACAGAGATAAAATATCAACCATGCAACAGATGTTGGACAGGATGGGGTGATGGCCATGTACAGGAACTAGCATTTAAAAATAATCTTTGTGGGTTCAATTTTAAAGAAAAAAAAAGGGAAGAAGAACATGATCGCTGATGTCATCATGGTTGTTGGTAAACAGCATGTCAAAAGACACACTGGGTCATAGGCTCGGGGCTTCTCAGTTTCATTCTGCTTAGTTGTTGGAGATCTTAGAGACTCTGATCGGAAGTATAAGCTTGAAAGAAAATTGGAAGACAGACAGATACCACTTGCCAGGGATGGAGCAAGATCACAGATTAGGGCTCTTGAGTGGTATGTAATGATTACCAATATCCTTTAGCGGCAGAGATCTATAGCGTGGGAAGACTGAACATCATGCCCAGTCCTTACAACATGCTCCTCATATAGCTATAGTCCTGTCTTGGTTGCCAGATGCTTCTTAAACGCCTTCAAAAGGTGGCAATTTCTTCTTATGGTCGCTTGCCAATTTCTCAGATACTGCAGTTAGAAATATTCATATCCTAAATGTCAACCTAGACCTATATTCTGTTCCTTTTGTGGCTATCTTATACATACTTTAAGATGGTTAAAACACCTTCTTTATTCAAGGGTAAAGAAATTGAATCCCTTTCCCTGTTTTTCTGTGTCACACACACACACACCCTTCAGAAAGCCAGGGAGAGGCACCAGAAAGTGGGAACTTTGTTGTCTTGTGTGCTCCCTGAGGCATCTGGTGGGCCGCTGTGAGATACAAGAAGCTGGTCTGGATGGGCCTTTGGCCTGATGCAGCAGAGGTCTTCTTATGCACACATGCGCACAGAGAGAGAGAGAGACAGAGAGACAGAGAGACAGAGAGAGATTTCAGCTACTTACACACATTTGATAGTAGTTTTATATATAAGAAAAAAATGTCACAGAGCTGGAAAGGGTTCCAAAGGGCCTGTGTTATATGTACGCTCCATGTACATGTATTTAGAAAATACAGTGAAATATATTTTTTCCTGCCCTCACAATATTAACTCCCAGAGTCCAGTCTACTGTGTATCTCAATAAGGTGTACCATGCCAGAGATGCCTTATGGCCATCCGCTCAATAAAACAGTGTCAAAACTCATGCAAAAAACAAGGTGTGAACACATCCTTGGCATGATCTGTCTATACTTCCAGGAGCAGAGATCACAGGAGTTCAACAGAGTTTGTTATTCATGTTATCTCATGTAGGTACTTAGAGAGAGTTTGCTTTAGGGGTTAACTCTACGAATGTATTGGCTTCACTGACATTGGGACTACTTGTCTCTCTTGAGCAGTTTTCACACACACACACACACACACACACACACACACACACCATTGCTCCCCTCCAGTTGTCTGGAACCTGTATTGTGGTCCATGAGTTATCAGTTAGACTTGCAGAGGGTGTGGGGCTGTCTTGACCTAGTTCTTTCAGCATCCTGGGCATACTTCACTTATCCCTGATGATTTCACTGGGCCAAATATCTTTTGGCCTCTTCTCTTCCTGTCTTAGCCATCTGTCTAAAAGAATGTCCCTACCCTGATCTATGACAAGAATCAGTGATTTTTCATTGAGTAGCTCCTATCATGTTCATTTTATGTGAAATGCACACCCTTTAAAGCCCAGGAAAATAGGATGTGATGTTTTTGTTTTGAGTCTGTTTCTGAATACTTAAGAGCAATGGTTTCCCAACCTGGGGATCGTGATCCTCTAGGGCATGCATGCATTTTTGGATGCTACCCCCTTAAGAAGGGTAGTGACTGGGGACCAGTAACTTCCATTTGTACAGCACTTCTGGGTTTCACCACTGCTGCCACCAAACACAGGTAAGTAAAAAAGGATCTTTTTACTTACCTGTGTTTGGTGGTGATGGCATGTTATAATAATTGCAGCTACTGGTCCTTAGTCAGGTCACTACCCTGCTTAAAGGGGTAGCATTCCAATCAAAGGTTGAGAACCACTACTCTAGCACGACCCCCAAGGATTCCAATATATCTGATGTGCTTTCTTAAGATGTAAAAGTAAAGTTTGAAGAAAACAAGTCCCTTTAAAACTGGGATTTGGGCCCAAGTAATGAATAAATGGTATATCGATTTCATGTTCATTGTGTCCTTTAGGGCTCACCTACACTACAACTTTACAATACTTCAATGTAAGTTAGGAGTAGTTTGACAGAATTGAAGATCTGCTTACCAGAACCAGTTTGGTTAAGCTGTCTGGGAACCCAGTTGTGTACCTGGCCTACCTGTTGCCAGGGGCCACGACCGCAGACATCAGTCTGCTGAGACTGCCGCCCCCCCCCACTCACCTGCAGCTTCCAGAGCCTTGCTCAACATTTCTGAGTCCTCCGAAAGTGTTCTACAGCCTTTGGAAGACCTTTAAACATTATATCTGGTTTTCTTTGGAAAACCGGAGGTCATGTTAAATGATTTACAAGGCTGTTGGAGGGCCGCAGGCAGTGGTGTCATCCTACCGGTACGCTGGGCGGGACATCCGGGTGATCAGCAGCCCGCCTGTCGCGTACCGCAGCATTACGCTGTTTGCGTAACCAGTTACGCCGCTTGCGTACGTTACGCAAACGGCCTAACGCTGCGGTACGCGGGCGGCTGCCGATCACCCGGATCTCCCGCCCAGCATACCGGTAGGATGACACCACCGGCCGCAGGACACCGTGTGTGGAACTGCCTGGCCCTCGGGAGGGCTCTGGAGGGCAGGTTGCAGGAGTGCTTGGAATGCTGCCCCTTGCACTCTGGTGCCCAGGACCATGTTGTCCCCTGGACTCCCCACTAGGCACGCCTCTGTGGGAACTGATAAGAGTGCCACTAAGAGCTTCTTTTTTGGTTACTTCTAGTCACATTGTACTATTCTGGAGGCAACTCACTAAAGTGTAACACTCTACAAAAAGCAGTGGTGAAAGGAATCTTGTACCTTTCCTATTGTATTTTCTGCAATAACCCACCTGGCCTCTCATTTTCTTTCCTTTTGCCTTTCACTGCATTTCCATCTAGCACAAAAGATGATCATATCACCAGGTGACTCTGCCTGGCTCAGAAGAAGGCAGAGGTAGTTTCCTGGCGAGTTTGCAGCCTTCACTGATTTAGGAGCACACACTTGTATTTTCCCATGAGATCAAACATCAGACATTTCACTGACACGGGGATTACAGCAGGACTTTCCTTGGCCAGCATGTGTGTGCTTCACTACACAGAATGAGTGGACACTTTTCAGAAGATTTGCTTTTTCTTTGCATGAATGGCAGGAGCTCAGGCTCCTCCCAAAAGCAAACCAGAAAATTTTCAATTAGGAAAGAACAGAAAATCTGGTTGAGGACCTGAGGAGACTTGAAGCTATCAAGGATTAGAACAGGAGGTGGACCATTTTAAACATTTTCATTTGCCTCAGATTAACATTGAGCAAATGCACAGTGAACCTTGCCACTGAATTTGATCTCCTCCTCCTCTATTTTCAGCAGCAGGCTTTAATTTCTCTCAAAAGAATGGCAAGGAGTTCTTGAGGGAAGACCTCTGTCCAAAGCTTGTGGGGGTGGCGGTGGTTAAGACAATGTTTTTTTAAAAAAAAAATGTTTCAAAGGAAAGTCTCTAAACTGAGCCCAATAGCAGGAAAAGGGATTTGCCTGGTCCAACAGGCAATGAGACAGTTGAGGCAGTCAACCTGAAAAATGGTCTGGACATTTAGAGAAGGCAAAAGGGTCCAGGTGTCTATGCCCTGTTCCATTATCTTGAGGGGATTTTTGTCTCCTTCCAGCTATTCTTTCCGTTGGAACCTCTACTTCAGTTTGCAAGTGGATTTAATTGATCTACTATTGAGAACTAGGAACAACAGCAGATGAGCAGAAGAAAGATAGACTCCACATCTTGCGGAAGAAAAACAGATTATCAGCCTGGGAGGAGAAACCAGTCCTTTCTGCAGAAGCTCACTCAGGACTTTGTGAACAATTTGCTTTGAATTTGGCACGACTTAATGAGTGGTACAAGTCCTGTGAACCAAATCCGCTCAGTTTTGAACTGTGGTACATTCAGCAGCACTGCATACAAGTCCAGGATTAGTCATCGTATGACATATCCATAAACTCAACGGCATGTAGTTGTGTATTTGAAACCAACACACATAATCCACTACATTCTCACCTTCCAAAGTGTACATCATGAAAATGGCCAATAAGTGGAAATAACTATCACGAATGGGCTTGAGGAGCAATGTTTCAAAAAGGCGGGCAAAAGGATATAGGTTGCTGTTTGACATGTGGTGAAACAGCCAGTTGATTGAGTTTAAGATTGTGGGTTGCCACATCCTCAAAGGTTTGTGATTCAGATGATTGCTTCACCAGGAGCAAATAGCAACCTGGATTGTGTCAACTTACTTCCTGGCAGTCGAAAAGGTCTCTGTGAATCATGTCTCCTAATCTCACAGAATAGAAATATGTGGTCAAGACATCACCATTCTTTAACCACTTGGGGGCTTAGGTGTACCCCTAGTACAAGGTAGGTAAGGGGTTTAGTGTCACATGTTGTAGGCTGCCCAGTTTAACTCTGGCAGTGAGGCAGAGCCAGAAGTATGTATGGTGAATGTCACTCATTCACTTTCCACCAAGAAGCCCAGACTAGTATACATGAGGTAGTTAAAATAGTATACTATTTTAACCTCACAACAACAACCCTGTAAAGTAGGTTAGACTGGGAGATGGTGCCTAGTCCAAAAATACCCAATGGCACAGTGAGGATTCAAAGCTGGTCCTAGCCCACTGTCTAGCCAGCCACCACCTCATAGCAACCAGCATGTTGCCATTTCTTCCCTCTCACTGTTCCAGGTCTGCAAATTTGCAATTCAACAAGCTGAGCACAGCTCAACAGCCTTGTATGGTGGCCCAAGAGGAATATGAAAATCCTCCAGGTTTTGCTGCCTGCTTGAAAATAGAGAGACAGAGGAGTCATCAAGCATTTCACTGGCCACAGCCCATAGCCGATAGACTGTGTTCGCCTTGGTAGGCTTCTTTCTGTAGAGCTGAGATATTCTCTTTCCCTTCTTTCACTTTCTCTAGTCCTGCTCCGGATGTACTGTTTTATCTGGAAATTATACTCCAGGAAAGCTTTAGCAGGCAATTCCTTCACCACCTGAGGGAAATGTATCATTTGCCCTGTGGGTGGGCTGGCTTTAAATTGCACTTCATCTGTTTGCCAAAACACCTATAGCCAGCTTCACTTTGTAACCAAAGCAATGTGTTTTTGATGTGGCAATAAATGGCTTCGGTGATGATGAGGAATTACAGTACAGGTTTCCCAGAAATTTATCTTGGGAGCAGTTTGAGTACAGAATAATCAAGTCAAACTGTGCTAATAGCATAGCTTTCTCTTCTCTCATACAGATAATTTACTTCCAGTGGAAGGGGAAAGTGCATTAGAGTTAAGACCATCAAACTCATTTCACCTTTGTTATACTTAAACTAATTAGTCTCAGAGATGAAACACATATTTCCAAGATTCCAGATAATCTTAAACAAAACACTCCATGCTAATTTTTATTCCACTCCTATCTGTGTGCAGATTAAACAAAGCCTACAGTTAGTTTCGTATGCCATTCTTTTAAGAGAAATTAAAGCCTGCTGCCGAAAATAAGGGAGGAGGAGATCAAATCCAGTGGCAAGGTTTGCTGTGTGCTGCATTTGCTCATCGTTAGTTTATCTGCGGCAAATGAGCATGTATAAAACAGTCCACCTACTGTTCTAGTTGCTACGATATAATGCAGTTCCACTGAATGATCCTGTTAACCTAACCTTCAATTTGCTGGGATTTGAACTCTGAATTACAGCTTACTAACATAGTTTAACAGCTGGTACAAGGGCTTCTTTTGAATTTTTAATCACATGAATTAAAGATTGCTGGAGATGCTTTTTCAGGCCTTTACTAGCAGCGATCCAGTGTACAGAAAGACAAGCATAGGTAGCCCCGAGAGAATTAAAGAGCACAAAAGGTACCGGGGCTCACAAAGCTGCATTCTTGGCAAATTAGGTACCCGAGTGCAAATTATTCATAAGAAAAGAGAGGTGTTGCGGGTTCGGTAGGCGCATCAGACCTTCTGTTGCAAGGCAGTTAATACAGTACAAACCAGACAGCACTGCAAGACAAATGCATTCTGTACTGCCAATTTAATAATGAACTATATATTAGCAGCACGCATACGCCCCCCTTCCCCCCTCCAAAACATAGTGCTTAAATGTTTAGAATACATGCCTATTTACAATCCTTGTTTGAAACATTTTGAAATTAAGCCGGGTCGTCCATTGATTGCTTGAATTTCTTAGTCTCATGATTTTGGAAATGTTTTTGTTTAATAAAGTCAACCCCCACCCCACCCCCATGCACGACTGGAACAGCAGGCAAAGTTTTTCAGCTTATCCATGCTGGTCAAAAACTTGGGGGGAAAGGTTGTTCCTCTCCAAATCAGCAGCTTCTGCAACCCCAAAGCACTGCATAATCAGCTTGACAGGGATGTTTAAACAAAGCAAAAGGGGAGGGGGAAAAAAATAGGGCAGCAGGAAGCAGAAAGCATGTTGCTTCTTAATTATGCTGTGTGCTCTCTCTAATGGATTGCCCTCCCCAAACACTCCAAGTGCAGCGACTGGCATGTGGCATCTTCGGCAAACAGAGAAGCCGTGGCAAGTGTGCAGCTGTTCAGCCTGACACCCAGGTGTTTGATTTTTGGACTTGTGTGCCAGACAGATTTTTTAGGAGCGTACAGGGGAATCATCCGCAGTCATTGCACTGAAAGCAAGTGGTCCAAGTCCACCAGAGATAATTATGTAAATCCAAGTCTAGTTTCAATGCTCAGTGTTTGCATCCGATCCATGGCTGGACTCCTTTTTGTTGGCTCCGAAGCCCTTGCTCCGAGTTCAATGCACCTGTCTGGTTCAAGATACATACCTTTTAATAGCTAGGCAAGTCTATTGCCACAGGCAGGTGAAAGTGGATGCAAAGGTGAAGCTTTTCACCTTTGGCTTTTCACCTTTGACAAAATGACTAATGGTATCGTGTAGAGTCAATGCTTTCAGGAAAGGTTTAGAAGACTGCACTAACAAGGACTATTTCAGCTCAGAAATAGGGGTGCAAAGAAATTCATGGGGAGGACACCACAGAGAGATTCTTCAGAAGTTGTGGGAATGGCTTACTGCGGTCATCAAAAATTCTTTCTTCCCCTTTGATGTTTCCCCCCTCCCACAGCTTTTTTAGAGTGGGTGGCAGCAGTGGAGCCAATTCCTGTTGCCTCCTGATTTTGTTCGTCAAGGAAATGATACTCTATCATGACATAGGGTTGTTTCAAGGTATCTCCAAAGCCATAGAAAAGGGCTATTTCTTTCTGGAAAAAATGAAAGTCACTTCCTAGGATGAGGTATTGTACTCTGATCAGTGTATTGAGGCACTGCCGTTCTCGTTTCCGCCCTCTTACAGAATAGAAAAGTATGCCATCAGAGGAGGCCAAAAGAGGAAGGAGCCCTCCTCTACTCTGTTCTCTTTCCCTACTGAACCTTAGCATTAGATCAAGAAAATGACAACACACATGAAGCTTCCTTACAGCAAGTCAAAACATCCTTCTAGCCAGTGGTGTCATTCAAATGATTTAGGAACAGGAACTCACTTTTGATTGGCACTTGTCGGGAACCCGGAACCAGCCACGGAGCCTGAATGACATCACTGCCTTCGCCACTCTTAGGAATCCGGAGTTGCTCCCTTTAACCCTCTGAGTGCCAGCCAACCAAGAAGAAAAGCTCTTTGCAGAGGAATTGGGAGGGGGGAGGAGGGAGAGTGAAGTGGGCGGAGTCAGCCCTAATTTTAACTAGTGGAACTGAGTTCCCCCGCGTTCCCCCTGCATGACATCACTGCTTCTAGCTCAGTATTGTTGGGTACAATGAGCTAGAAATCATCACAAGAGTCTTTCTCAGCCTTACCCGGAGATGCAAGAATTGAACCTGGAAGCTTCAAGAAAGCTTCCAAGAAAGTCTACCACTGAGCTATAGCCCCTCTCTGTATTACTATTTTCGTACATTCCTCTATTGTTCCATTTCTGTTCCTTGAGTTTGCTATTCATAGCCAATACTGGTGGATTCAGTTATGCGCATTTAATGGCAGGAATGGACTATCTGGGGTAGCAGGAAATGGACACAATTTGGTGTGATCACCCCTTATCACAGCCTACCGTTCTCAGTCAAGCTGTATGGACTTTGTCATATTCCTCATGGTACAAAATGGGAGATAATCATGGGCCACCAGGTACAAGGCATACATAGAAATGAGGGGGGACTGGCCCAGGGAGGGCTATGGGATTTGACACCTCACCCAAACACTTATCTTGGGCTGCCCTTGGATGCAAATCAAGACATGGAAGCTTGACAGATCTAGAACTATCAAGAGAATTAAGAAAATATCCAAGAGCTTTTGAGTGTTTACTGGTGTACGTGTGATCCATTTAGAGAATCTTTTCATCTACAACACAGCACTTTTGAGTGATGTTCATGTGGACGTGAAAGTGGAACATACTCATTTCTAAACTAAACATGCATAACATGCATAACTGCATACCAAACATGCATAAAATGAATGCAGATGCTACATTTTAATAACTGGTGTTTGGAATGCAAACAACAACAACAACAAAACCACCCAATGTAAGCAAATTGGCGAATAAACTGGTCTGCCACTAATAGAACAAATCCTATTGGAAGATGGAGGCCATTACTGCAACAATTTGATATTGTGAGGTCACGATTCAAAAGAGAAGGGAAAAGGGGGAAATAAGCATTGAATGTGTTCATTTTTCCTTTCCCTTAAATAAAAATGGGCACTTGGATCTATTGAATTATAACCTTTTCCCATGAAACAATGGAAAATTGCTAGCTTCTAATTCAAGGCTTCTTCTCTATGCTAAGCAGATGGATTTGTAGGGCTGTAGATAGCAGCAATTTGAAAGGCACATGTGGCAAGCAAACATTGAGATCTTTATCTGCAAGCTTGGCCACCATCATTGTTTGCCTCTTATACAGCAAATATGGTCAATTTCCTGGTTAGAAGAAGACTCTGAATCAAAGCCTAGGTGTTCTCCAAGTACAAAGATGCTTCCATACATTGTGCAGATTGGGAGACAACTATTAAATCCAGCTCTACTAGGATTCAAGCCATTCCACTTTCCTCCCCGTTCACAATGTTGGTTTCAGAGTCATCCATCACATCTGTTACCTTAACATCACAGCAGCGTTCTTTGCGGTGCTTGCTAACCTCTGAATTTCCTGCTGCCTGAATGATCACTTTTCAGCTTGTGGTACATCATGCAACTGCTGGGTGAACGGTGCTAAGCGGTTCAGTTTGGCACAGAGCATCTCGTTTACCTGGGCTCGCTTGCCAGCAGGGAGAGCAGCTCTTTGCAGTTCTAATGCAAACTTCCTTTTGTGAATGAGCAGTGAGCCACACGTCGTTCTCACAATGCAGCCACCTGGAAACATGAATCCCCTTCTCTTTTCGCACATGCAGGACAAGGATTGCGAGAAGTACACAGTGTAGCAGAAAGCTCTGTCCCTTTTATCGTAGAAGGATCTTACCAAGCTACTTAAACTGAGAGCTAAGTAAAAGCATCCACATTTTAACATTGAAAAAATAAATCATGCATCTGGATTAGTCTTTAAAGAATGCTATACATTGCTGAAAAGCTGCATACTGTCTAAATATAAGTAGTAATAGCAAAAAGGTTTTTTTATATTTTAACCCCACTTTTCCTCCTTCCCACCAAGGCAGCTCTCAACTAAGCAGATCAGATAGTAAAATAAGCAATATAATAGTGGCACAATAGAAGTCAAATTGGCAATAGAAGTGGCACAATAGAAGTCAAATTGGAAAAAAAGAAGTCAAACTCTTTGGCAATAGAAGTACAAAGAGCAGTACACACAGCCAAACACAACGGAGGGCCACTTGAACCAAATGCTTGATGAAACGACAACAAGAAGTAGTTAAGTGTCACATCACAACAAAGTGAGAGTGGTCTGGCAGCCCAATCCTAACTAATCCCATGTAGCCACCACTGGAGCTGGGCTGCATCTTGCAGGCGGAGAATGGTCTCCTCTAGGTAAAGGTAACTGATTGCCCTGCTGGCTCTACTCTACAGCAAAATTGTTGGCACAAGTCCAAGTGGACTCAGGAAAATGGGTAGGATCCTGCCCATGCCACTGCTACCATTTCCGCCTTTCCTAGCCTTGATCTTCCCCTCTCCCGGCCCTAGTCTCTCCCCTCATCCCATTCCTTCTGCCCTCCATACTGACTGGGAGCACAGTCCTAAACTGGAGCTAGGCCGGCATAAGCTGAGCCAGCAAAGTTTGACCAGCACAAGGGCCACCATAAAGCGCATTTAGACTACCCTCGGAGTCAGGGAGGGTGGCTTATGTCTGTTTGCTGGCTTCTCTGACTCTCAGAGTGGTCCAAACATACTTTGTGGTGTCCCTTGTGCTGGTCAAACTTTGCTGGCTTAGCTTATGCTGGCGTAACTCAGTTTAGGATTGCGCCCTTACTGACATAGGGTTTGTTGCATCAGTGGCTCAACAGTGCTGAATGGCACATTGTGTTTTGGATAGCCACAAAACACTCCTGAGTTGCTAGAACACAGGTTCTGCTGGGGCAGCAGCCCAATAGGATTGGGCCCTTTGACTTCCAAAGAAGGGAGCTCCATAGGTTAGGAATCACAACCAAGGTTGTATCACAAGTTACCACCAACCACACTTTTAGCAGTGAGGCACCCGCAACAAGAACCTCCTTTGATGACCTTGGGGGTGGGCAGAGTCATGTGTGAAGGTGGCCGCTCAAGTAACCAGGCTCTACTGTGGGCTATTAAAGGCACTGCAGACAATAAATACTGCATTCTGAACTATACTGTGAAATGCACAGGCAGTTAATGAAGGAAATACAGAGGGCATGCTCACAAGGTGATCTGCATAGGAAAAAATGCGCAATGAATCAAACTGTCAAGGCATATACTAACAGGGCACCTCACGACAGGTAAAAGAACAAGAAGTGAATCAAGGCATGAGAGATGCAGCAGCACACCAAGAAATCTGAACATATCTGTTTGGACTTCCTCTACAAGAACTCCGTGTTATGTAAACACAAGCGAGAGATTCCAAGAAAATAGACATCCTCACCAGCTTCCAAAGCTACTCACTTATAGCTTCCAGAGCACTCTTGTTCACAGCTGCAACAATGATTCATCTTCTCTCCACTTCCAGCCAGTAAGAACATAGCAGGCACCTGGTGCTCTAAATAATCCATGAGAAATTGGCCTAGTGATCATTAACTCCTTATTTTCCAGGACAGACCAAGATACTTCCTCAAATCTGCAAACAAAGACAGACCTTGGGGGGTGGAGGGGGGGAAAGAGTTAAGCTTCCTAACAGAGGTGTCATACCCTTAACAACTGCTTATTGGACAGAAATCTAACAGGAGCAGGCCTTTTCAATGTAAGAGTGGAAAAGCTTCACCAGCTGAACCTCTGCCTATTCTGCAACTCTTCATGACATAAAAACTCTGTTAGAAAACGGTGTCAGTTCTATGCAGGGGTTGCCTCTTATGAAGCTCAGTATGCAATAGAGCAATGGTTCGCAAACATTTTAGAATTGGGACCCACTTTTTTGAATGAAATCTGTCCGGGACCCACCAGAAGTGATGTCATGACCGGAAGTGCCATCATTGAGATGCCAGAGCCAGCTGCTTTCCTGAAAATGCAGCAATTAGTTGGGTTATTTCTCAGCCATTTTCCAATAGCAAAGTAAATCAGTCAGTCAGTCAGTCAAAACCTTTAATGGCATCTCAAAAGTTAAAACATACAGCAATGTTATGGTCAGAACTTGAAAATATAATTAAAACAATGTAAAACACTTGCTGTCTCTAGACCAGATAGATTTACTCTGGCAATGGCAGTTCAGTGGGCTTTCGTCTATTGTTAAATTCAACTATGCTATGCAGAAAGGAAGGAAGCAGTCTGAGGTGGTATGGATCCGATAGTGAGAAAAGAATGTTTAGTTTGTCATTGAGCAAAGTAAATCAGAAAAAAGCCTATTTACAACTTTGACACAAGCAAAACAACCACACAGCCTTCCCCTTTCCAGCAACCCATCTTCCCATACTTTCAATATGGCTGCTCTAGGTGCTTCATGACCCACCTGAAATTGGCTCATGACACACCAATGAGTCCCAATCCACAGTTTGGGAACCACTACAATACAGTCTGCTTAAAATGGACATATCTGCACACAACTGAAGCAATACAGTATCCCCCCCCCCAGTGTGTTCCTATATGCATGGAAAGTGGGTGGGTGGGGATGGGAGAAACGGGCATATAAGCCCCACCCCCATTGATGATGCACACACTAAGCTCCATCCTTCCTGTGATTGATATTTGTCTGCAGACACCAATCAAGTGCAGAGATTGGGTGGCAATCATGGGGAGGATCACTCCCCTGATAAGCTTTTGTCGCTGCTGACAAACGTTGATCACAGGAAGGTGTGGTTTAGTGAGCATCATAAATAATGCCTCATTGGTGGGAGCAGAACAGTAACATGGGTGGAGCTTGAGGAGCAGCTGCTCCAGGTGCAATGCAAAGGCCCCCCCCCCGCGATTTTTACATTAAAAAAGCAATGTGAGCCCAGGTCTACCCACCCTTGGGACTCCAAAAATGAGCTCTATCCATTATAGGTATATCGGGTAGACTTGGGCTCCGGAGCTCCCTTGGAGTTCCCAACGAAGTCGAATTTGATGAGGGAGGCTGGGAAGCAGTTCTACTAAGTCAGGCCATTTCCCGGACCAGCCGACGGAAGCCCGCCAGTGAAGCCCGACTTGGGGAGGGGCGCCAAATATTTTCTTTCCCCAGACGCAGTTTTCATTTGTTATGGTTCTGGATGGTGGTGGGGCTAGATGGTGCATGCATTGTACCCCCACCTTCAGGGCTTGCTCCAGGAGTGGTGAGGCCCAATGTGGGGCATTCCTATGCCCCCCACCCCACTCACCAAGAATAGTGCGTGTGATGCCGCACATGACACCTGGATATAGTTGGTGATAACATGATGACATCATCACCAACCACTTCCAGGAGGCCCATTTTGTTTAGAGGCAGGGGCAGGTGAGAGGGCTCAAGGTAAAGCTGCTCTGCTCACCCCACTGACTTACAGCCCATAAAGATTCCAGCTGCAGCAGCAGTCAATATGCTCACTGAGCTGGTGCGGGGGGGGAGCGGGGGGCCCAATGTAATGACATTGGTCACATTGGCTTAAGGCCGGCCCTGCCCGCAATCCATGCATTCCAGAATGTATTACAGAATATGAGTAAAGTGGGATACTGTTTTTCATATTTATGAAAGCTCTAGACACCATTCATATTATGCCAGTTAAACTGAATTGTCCCAACACTGAGGGCGCAATCCTAAACTGAGTTAGGCCAGCATAAACTAAGCCAGCAAAGTTTGGCCAGCACAAGGGCCACCGTAAAGCATGTTTGGACCACTCTCGGAGTCAGAGAGGCCAGCACACAGATATGAGCCAACCTCCCTGACTCCGAGAGTAGTCCAAACACACTTTATGGTGGCCATTGTGCTGGCCAAACTTTGCTGGCTTAGTTTATGCCGGCCTAACTCCAGTTTAGAATTGCGCTCTGACTTAGGCAAAGCAAAGATGTCACAAAAAAAGATCTACAAACAACCTTAATTGCTCTACAGAGGGCTATTTCACCTAAAAGACTTTTTTGAAAGTAATCTATGCTGCAAAATTTGAAAGGAAACCACATTCTTCAAGTGTAAAGAACTCAGGGGTATAGCTTTAGCTATTATGAATGTGATATTAAGGTGAAAAAAGCTACATTGATAATATTCTAATACAGTCAAACAGTGTCTAGAATCAAAATGATTGTCATCCAAAGCAACTTCTTTTATTCTACCTTATAAACCAACTCTAGCCAACACACACACACACACACATTTATTTATTTATTTGAAGAATTTATACCCCGCCTTTCCCATGCCGAAGCAAATGCCCAAGGCGGCTTACATGAGCAGGCTAGTCTACACCACCATTTTTCAATGGTGTTTTTATAAACATACAGTATTCTTTCGATCCGCCAATCCTCAGGCCCAGACGTCGCCTTCACAGTGTGGTTCTCTCCTTTGGCTGCCTGCCATCAAGCCTCAGCAGGCAATCACAAGTCAAGCCTGGACAGGTCCTCAAGGTCGTATTCCCTTCTTTGCCGGCTGGCCTCCTCACACACTCCACCGCAACTCTCACTTGCGGTGAGCTAATCATCTCCACAGCGACTCTGTTCTGCCACCGCAGGTACTGCAGCTTGTCACAGCCTGGCATTCGTCTCCCATCCAAAAGCAAACCACAGATTTTCCTGCTTAGCTTCAGGCAGGACTAGCAGCTCAACCATCAGTCCACACTTCTGCGCACGCGTGCGCACGCGCACATGTGCACGCACACACACATATGCATTTCTATTATGCATTCAACAGCAGCTTCACCAGCTTGAACTGCAGAAATCAGCAAATGAAGCTTTTGGGGGCACATGGATCATATCATTCCTTTGCTAACATATCTACAGATCAAGCAGGAGTAAAATACATAGGAGCAGGGATCAATTGTCAAAGATGCTCACACTGGCCTATGTTTAGGCTGGTGAGGTTTTAAGATGCTCCAAAATGTTGCATTAACCCCTGCTAACTGGGCAAGAGGCACTTTTTTCAAGTGGTGCTCCTCTTATATTTAGCAGGGGGAGAGTAATTGTCCCTCTTCACCCATGCGCAGTCTTTCTAGTGGCTGTTGCTGGTGGTCTGCCTTTTTTTTTATTTTAAGATTGTGAGCCCTTTTGGGACAGGGAGCCATTTAACTTTATTATTATTACTATTTGCCTGTAAACCGCTTTGTGAACTTTGTGTTGAAAAGCGGTATATAAGTACCTGTTGATTGATTGATTGATTGATTGATTGATTGATTATTATTATTATTATTATTATTATTATTATTATTATTATTATTATTATTATTATTATTA
>JAJKFI010039598.1:0-19325 GCA_029204185.1 Lerista edwardsae | reverse complement strand
CACACACACACACACACACACACACACACACACACACACACACACACCGTCAATACTTGTGCCTGTTTAAAGCTATCTTCCGGTATTGACAATTTCTACATGTCATTGGGGGTGGGGGAAGGAAAATTACTGGGTCATTAAACTGACTATACATCAAGAAAGCTCTGAGTTGCTGCTGCACATCGCAAGCTGGCTTGTTTAAGCTGACTTTTAGAAAGCTTTTGCCGAATTAAAACAGCCTGCTCTGTGCCAGGATGCATGCACTTCCTGCGCCTTCATCTTAAATCCTATAGAACTGGGGATCTTATAAATGATTGAGTTATTTTTAAACCACTGGACGACTTCCAGTCCCCTATTTCACGCTGGATTAATTATGTAAGAATACTGACTTGTTCATCACTAATGTTACAGCTTTTAAAAACAACATGCTGTTTAAATTCAGGTTTGGCAATTGTTGCCCGAGTCGCCTGAAATTTATGGTACCACACCCAAAGCATAATAAAATCTTTAGTGGCCCTTTGTCTTTTCTTTTTCTGTCTCCAGGGTGTTTTATGCCGAAAGATGCATGCAAAAAGTTGTCCAGATGTTATTTGTATCAGAGCAGGGATTTCAGGCCAGCTATCTGTGGTTGCAAATGTTTATTTTTAAGGGGTTATTGTGCAATCATAACTGTGTGGACCTTCCTGGCTTTATACGTATGTTCTCAGCAATGCCAGGACATTGTTTTTCAATATATTGTCATAGAACTGTTATGGGCGCTAGGGGAAAACAAAAAAATGTAACACCTGTACTAATCCTGAAGATATTTTTTTGTCAACAGCCACAGGGCGACTTTGTGCAAGTCACACAATTATAAAGATCCAGCCAATGAGCTCAAGGAAAAAAATGAAAGAAGCCATAATCCTTAGAGACCAAGTTTCAGTGCTGCACCAGATATAATACAGGTGATAAAACACAGCTCTTGTGCAAAGCCTTGCAGTAAAAAAAAAAAAAAAAAAAAACAGATGACCCAATACATGCTGGAACATTATTTTGCCATTGGAAACAAAAGGGTGGGTCTATTTTATTGCACATATTTGGAATTCTAGTAAAATCTTAACTGTTTAATGGTGAAGTGCACTGGTAAGTAAAAACATATCATCGGTATACCACTAAGGAATGCAACTTTCACCTCATTAAAATGAACATTTAGAGCACAATCCTATACTGTGCGGGATTCGCAAGGCTGGCCGGCCAGCGCCAAATCCAAGTGCAGTATAGTGGAGGCTGGAACCTCCCAAGGGCAAGGGCACGTTCACGCTCCTTGGATCTGTGCATGCTAAACAGCAGGTGCAGATCCGAGGAGATCGCGCGGCCTCCTGGAAAGGTTTAGGCCCGCCCATGGTCTGCCCTCCCCCCGCCCACAACCTACCTCCCTCCACCAATCCTGTGCCCTCCCCAACATGGTGCCTCCCTCACGCCAGCCGGCTTCGGCCGACGCAAGGCAGACTTGGCGCAGGCACAACGGGACCGGCGCTCCCTGCAGCACCAGTCCCATTGCTCTAGCGCCGATGTGGGGGTGCCGCTATGACATAGTATCGGTGCGATGGGCATCTTAGGATGTACATCAATGTATATTCAGAATAGCAAAAACAAAAATGGTATTCTCTTGTTTACACAAGAACATTCTTGCTTAACTGAAGAACACGACATGCAGGCAACCAGCCTGCATGCTAGAGGGAGAGTAATACAATGTTAACAGGAAGTAGAGCAGTTTGTGCTTCCTGTTAACATTCAGTTTGTCTCCTCCCTGTAGCGTACAGGCCTGCACATCATTTACTTCAGTTAAGCAAAAATGCTTCTTTGTTAACCAGGAACACCTGTGCTTCAGTTTCTTCTAATGAAAAACAAATGGTGTGGGGGTCTCTCAGTGGAGCACTATTGATATAGGATTCCATCATATCTGTGGTTTCTGTATCTGCGGGGAGGGGTAGAAGTTGGAATGGAACCCCCATGGATATGGGGGGGGCAACCTGTATATGCCAATTTTTGGTGTGTGTGTGTGATTTCAGTCTCCCCTGATGATTCCAGTGGAACCTTCAAGGCAGTTCATAACAGTGCTTGCTGGCATATTTTTAGGCACATACACAAAACTCTGTTCGCAGTAGATATAGATGTACATGGATATGCATGGAAAGGTATTTTGGAATTAAAGCAGTACAATGCTTTAATTATAGTTGCTAGCCACAGGATTCTCTAATTTCCAGGTACCACTTTCATGCTGCTCCACTATGCAAAGCTACTCCTAGCTCTTCACATAATGAAAACATGTAGCACATTCACCCAATAGATGTGTTACCAGGCAGTGCTTTTTAAAACACATGTAACACCTATATAATACATACATACATACATACATACATACATACATACATACATACATATCACATGTAACACATGTAACATATATATAACATATATAAAACACATGTAACACATATATAATACATATATATAACACATATATAATAGGGGACATGGTAGCGCAGCCGTGCACCTTGGCGTATAGTCATGCTGGCCACATGACCACGGAAGCTTGTCCTCGGACAAAACGCCGGCTCTACAGGCTTTGAAACGGAGATGAGCACTGCCCCCTACAGTCGGTCACGACTAGACCATTCGGTCGTGGGGAAACCTTTACCTTTTTAACACATGCACACGGAGGTGAAACAATTGCATGCAGGGATCCTGTGTAGTGGCCAAGGGCACAGCTGTATAATTTGGCAGGGAAAGGGAAATGGCGACGAGGTTGAAAGGTGCAAGATAATTTACTTCCATGCTTAAAATCCTATAAGGATGTGTGTGTTTCAAACTGGCCCTAACTGAAACAGCTCACTCACAAATTAATGGGGGACAAACTATGTCTAACATTCATGCATAACGAAGTCCTGGGGAAAGTGAGGAGGGGAAGAAAGGAAAGAAGGAGAAGGAGCAGACCGAAGAGGGAGGAAAGCATAGGGACAAAGACATAGGGAGATTAGATGGGCTTCCCAGCGGATCCCAGGGACAGGAAGTAGGGTTGAAGGGGGAGAGAAGGAATGAGAAATTGAGAGATTAGGGGGAAAGAAGGGGAAAAGGTTCTGGCAGTCATAAAAGGCATTGGCTAGAAGCACGGCTCTGTATCCTAAATCAAAAGCTACAGGCAAGGGGTGAGCCTAGGAACAGTTTGTGAATAATTTCACCCATTTGCAATAGGGAGCTAGTCTCGCCCACCAAATGTAAACTGCTGACTGGCCCACAGGGTTTGTAGATACTGTATGTGCACATTGGCTCAGTAGCTTTGGTTCTGCTTGGAGTGATAGAGAGCAAAGGCTGGAAAGGGAAGGAGATCTGAGTGACAGAGACCTGGATTCTGGGGGGGGGCACACTGCTGCTGGGGTGGCCATTGGAATCAGGTTGGCTTGACATATCACCAGGGTGTTTCCTGAAAACATGAGGCCCTGAGAACAAGGATTTTTATAGGTGTTTGTCCTAAACAATCCTATGGGATCCTAGGCGGTGTTGGTTTAATCTCTACTGCAACCGAGATTTTAATCTCTATTGCAATCTCTACTGCAACCGAACTCCATTGGGTTCTGCCCTTGCTTTCCCATCGTTAGAACATAAGAAGAACCCCCCTGGATCAGGCCAAAGGCCCATCTATTTCAGCTTCCTGTATCTTACAGTGGCCCACCAGATGCTTCAGTTGAGGGTGTGGCAACTAGCTGGAGGTCTGTTGGCTGTATTCTAATTGAACTTATATTAATCATGGGTCTGGTGAGGACTGTTGGAGGTCTGAAACATTGCCTTGTACAAAAGTGGATTTCCCCAAACTCTGGACCCCATAGAAGCTGGCCATGGCCACAATGTATCCACTAGGCTGTCCCAGCAAGATTTGGAACCGGCAGACTTCATCGGAATTTTGGAGACCTGAAAAGTCCACTTGAGTGCAAGGAATTAACAAGCTTCCATTCAGGTCTGGAGCATTGAATTCTATGGATCAATTGATTAAGAGGGAAAGAACGGCATCGTTTCATCAGAAGCGTGGCCTTCCTGGCCTGCTGATTCAATCAGGCTTCTTGCCCTGGATCTAGTAAACAGCCACATTTTACCGGTCTGGCTCTTTGCAATCCAAGCAGGCGCCCAGTACCAATTCGTGCATAGAAATAAAAAGGAAATAAACAGAGATAAAATATCAACCATGCAACAGATGTTGGACAGGATGGGGTGATGGCCATGTACAGGAACTAGCATTTAAAAATAATCTTTGTGGGTTCAATTTTAAAGAAAAAAAAAGGGAAGAAGAACATGATCGCTGATGTCATCATGGTTGTTGGTAAACAGCATGTCAAAAGACACACTGGGTCATAGGCTCGGGGCTTCTCAGTTTCATTCTGCTTAGTTGTTGGAGATCTTAGAGACTCTGATCGGAAGTATAAGCTTGAAAGAAAATTGGAAGACAGACAGATACCACTTGCCAGGGATGGAGCAAGATCACAGATTAGGGCTCTTGAGTGGTATGTAATGATTACCAATATCCTTTAGCGGCAGAGATCTATAGCGTGGGAAGACTGAACATCATGCCCAGTCCTTACAACATGCTCCTCATATAGCTATAGTCCTGTCTTGGTTGCCAGATGCTTCTTAAACGCCTTCAAAAGGTGGCAATTTCTTCTTATGGTCGCTTGCCAATTTCTCAGATACTGCAGTTAGAAATATTCATATCCTAAATGTCAACCTAGACCTATATTCTGTTCCTTTTGTGGCTATCTTATACATACTTTAAGATGGTTAAAACACCTTCTTTATTCAAGGGTAAAGAAATTGAATCCCTTTCCCTGTTTTTCTGTGTCACACACACACACACCCTTCAGAAAGCCAGGGAGAGGCACCAGAAAGTGGGAACTTTGTTGTCTTGTGTGCTCCCTGAGGCATCTGGTGGGCCGCTGTGAGATACAAGAAGCTGGTCTGGATGGGCCTTTGGCCTGATGCAGCAGAGGTCTTCTTATGCACACATGCGCACAGAGAGAGAGAGAGACAGAGAGACAGAGAGACAGAGAGAGATTTCAGCTACTTACACACATTTGATAGTAGTTTTATATATAAGAAAAAAATGTCACAGAGCTGGAAAGGGTTCCAAAGGGCCTGTGTTATATGTACGCTCCATGTACATGTATTTAGAAAATACAGTGAAATATATTTTTTCCTGCCCTCACAATATTAACTCCCAGAGTCCAGTCTACTGTGTATCTCAATAAGGTGTACCATGCCAGAGATGCCTTATGGCCATCCGCTCAATAAAACAGTGTCAAAACTCATGCAAAAAACAAGGTGTGAACACATCCTTGGCATGATCTGTCTATACTTCCAGGAGCAGAGATCACAGGAGTTCAACAGAGTTTGTTATTCATGTTATCTCATGTAGGTACTTAGAGAGAGTTTGCTTTAGGGGTTAACTCTACGAATGTATTGGCTTCACTGACATTGGGACTACTTGTCTCTCTTGAGCAGTTTTCACACACACACACACACACACACACACACACACACACCATTGCTCCCCTCCAGTTGTCTGGAACCTGTATTGTGGTCCATGAGTTATCAGTTAGACTTGCAGAGGGTGTGGGGCTGTCTTGACCTAGTTCTTTCAGCATCCTGGGCATACTTCACTTATCCCTGATGATTTCACTGGGCCAAATATCTTTTGGCCTCTTCTCTTCCTGTCTTAGCCATCTGTCTAAAAGAATGTCCCTACCCTGATCTATGACAAGAATCAGTGATTTTTCATTGAGTAGCTCCTATCATGTTCATTTTATGTGAAATGCACACCCTTTAAAGCCCAGGAAAATAGGATGTGATGTTTTTGTTTTGAGTCTGTTTCTGAATACTTAAGAGCAATGGTTTCCCAACCTGGGGATCGTGATCCTCTAGGGCATGCATGCATTTTTGGATGCTACCCCCTTAAGAAGGGTAGTGACTGGGGACCAGTAACTTCCATTTGTACAGCACTTCTGGGTTTCACCACTGCTGCCACCAAACACAGGTAAGTAAAAAAGGATCTTTTTACTTACCTGTGTTTGGTGGTGATGGCATGTTATAATAATTGCAGCTACTGGTCCTTAGTCAGGTCACTACCCTGCTTAAAGGGGTAGCATTCCAATCAAAGGTTGAGAACCACTACTCTAGCACGACCCCCAAGGATTCCAATATATCTGATGTGCTTTCTTAAGATGTAAAAGTAAAGTTTGAAGAAAACAAGTCCCTTTAAAACTGGGATTTGGGCCCAAGTAATGAATAAATGGTATATCGATTTCATGTTCATTGTGTCCTTTAGGGCTCACCTACACTACAACTTTACAATACTTCAATGTAAGTTAGGAGTAGTTTGACAGAATTGAAGATCTGCTTACCAGAACCAGTTTGGTTAAGCTGTCTGGGAACCCAGTTGTGTACCTGGCCTACCTGTTGCCAGGGGCCACGACCGCAGACATCAGTCTGCTGAGACTGCCGCCCCCCCCCCACTCACCTGCAGCTTCCAGAGCCTTGCTCAACATTTCTGAGTCCTCCGAAAGTGTTCTACAGCCTTTGGAAGACCTTTAAACATTATATCTGGTTTTCTTTGGAAAACCGGAGGTCATGTTAAATGATTTACAAGGCTGTTGGAGGGCCGCAGGCAGTGGTGTCATCCTACCGGTACGCTGGGCGGGACATCCGGGTGATCAGCAGCCCGCCTGTCGCGTACCGCAGCATTACGCTGTTTGCGTAACCAGTTACGCCGCTTGCGTACGTTACGCAAACGGCCTAACGCTGCGGTACGCGGGCGGCTGCCGATCACCCGGATCTCCCGCCCAGCATACCGGTAGGATGACACCACCGGCCGCAGGACACCGTGTGTGGAACTGCCTGGCCCTCGGGAGGGCTCTGGAGGGCAGGTTGCAGGAGTGCTTGGAATGCTGCCCCTTGCACTCTGGTGCCCAGGACCATGTTGTCCCCTGGACTCCCCACTAGGCACGCCTCTGTGGGAACTGATAAGAGTGCCACTAAGAGCTTCTTTTTTGGTTACTTCTAGTCACATTGTACTATTCTGGAGGCAACTCACTAAAGTGTAACACTCTACAAAAAGCAGTGGTGAAAGGAATCTTGTACCTTTCCTATTGTATTTTCTGCAATAACCCACCTGGCCTCTCATTTTCTTTCCTTTTGCCTTTCACTGCATTTCCATCTAGCACAAAAGATGATCATATCACCAGGTGACTCTGCCTGGCTCAGAAGAAGGCAGAGGTAGTTTCCTGGCGAGTTTGCAGCCTTCACTGATTTAGGAGCACACACTTGTATTTTCCCATGAGATCAAACATCAGACATTTCACTGACACGGGGATTACAGCAGGACTTTCCTTGGCCAGCATGTGTGTGCTTCACTACACAGAATGAGTGGACACTTTTCAGAAGATTTGCTTTTTCTTTGCATGAATGGCAGGAGCTCAGGCTCCTCCCAAAAGCAAACCAGAAAATTTTCAATTAGGAAAGAACAGAAAATCTGGTTGAGGACCTGAGGAGACTTGAAGCTATCAAGGATTAGAACAGGAGGTGGACCATTTTAAACATTTTCATTTGCCTCAGATTAACATTGAGCAAATGCACAGTGAACCTTGCCACTGAATTTGATCTCCTCCTCCTCTATTTTCAGCAGCAGGCTTTAATTTCTCTCAAAAGAATGGCAAGGAGTTCTTGAGGGAAGACCTCTGTCCAAAGCTTGTGGGGGTGGCGGTGGTTAAGACAATGTTTTTTTAAAAAAAAAATGTTTCAAAGGAAAGTCTCTAAACTGAGCCCAATAGCAGGAAAAGGGATTTGCCTGGTCCAACAGGCAATGAGACAGTTGAGGCAGTCAACCTGAAAAATGGTCTGGACATTTAGAGAAGGCAAAAGGGTCCAGGTGTCTATGCCCTGTTCCATTATCTTGAGGGGATTTTTGTCTCCTTCCAGCTATTCTTTCCGTTGGAACCTCTACTTCAGTTTGCAAGTGGATTTAATTGATCTACTATTGAGAACTAGGAACAACAGCAGATGAGCAGAAGAAAGATAGACTCCACATCTTGCGGAAGAAAAACAGATTATCAGCCTGGGAGGAGAAACCAGTCCTTTCTGCAGAAGCTCACTCAGGACTTTGTGAACAATTTGCTTTGAATTTGGCACGACTTAATGAGTGGTACAAGTCCTGTGAACCAAATCCGCTCAGTTTTGAACTGTGGTACATTCAGCAGCACTGCATACAAGTCCAGGATTAGTCATCGTATGACATATCCATAAACTCAACGGCATGTAGTTGTGTATTTGAAACCAACACACATAATCCACTACATTCTCACCTTCCAAAGTGTACATCATGAAAATGGCCAATAAGTGGAAATAACTATCACGAATGGGCTTGAGGAGCAATGTTTCAAAAAGGCGGGCAAAAGGATATAGGTTGCTGTTTGACATGTGGTGAAACAGCCAGTTGATTGAGTTTAAGATTGTGGGTTGCCACATCCTCAAAGGTTTGTGATTCAGATGATTGCTTCACCAGGAGCAAATAGCAACCTGGATTGTGTCAACTTACTTCCTGGCAGTCGAAAAGGTCTCTGTGAATCATGTCTCCTAATCTCACAGAATAGAAATATGTGGTCAAGACATCACCATTCTTTAACCACTTGGGGGCTTAGGTGTACCCCTAGTACAAGGTAGGTAAGGGGTTTAGTGTCACATGTTGTAGGCTGCCCAGTTTAACTCTGGCAGTGAGGCAGAGCCAGAAGTATGTATGGTGAATGTCACTCATTCACTTTCCACCAAGAAGCCCAGACTAGTATACATGAGGTAGTTAAAATAGTATACTATTTTAACCTCACAACAACAACCCTGTAAAGTAGGTTAGACTGGGAGATGGTGCCTAGTCCAAAAATACCCAATGGCACAGTGAGGATTCAAAGCTGGTCCTAGCCCACTGTCTAGCCAGCCACCACCTCATAGCAACCAGCATGTTGCCATTTCTTCCCTCTCACTGTTCCAGGTCTGCAAATTTGCAATTCAACAAGCTGAGCACAGCTCAACAGCCTTGTATGGTGGCCCAAGAGGAATATGAAAATCCTCCAGGTTTTGCTGCCTGCTTGAAAATAGAGAGACAGAGGAGTCATCAAGCATTTCACTGGCCACAGCCCATAGCCGATAGACTGTGTTCGCCTTGGTAGGCTTCTTTCTGTAGAGCTGAGATATTCTCTTTCCCTTCTTTCACTTTCTCTAGTCCTGCTCCGGATGTACTGTTTTATCTGGAAATTATACTCCAGGAAAGCTTTAGCAGGCAATTCCTTCACCACCTGAGGGAAATGTATCATTTGCCCTGTGGGTGGGCTGGCTTTAAATTGCACTTCATCTGTTTGCCAAAACACCTATAGCCAGCTTCACTTTGTAACCAAAGCAATGTGTTTTTGATGTGGCAATAAATGGCTTCGGTGATGATGAGGAATTACAGTACAGGTTTCCCAGAAATTTATCTTGGGAGCAGTTTGAGTACAGAATAATCAAGTCAAACTGTGCTAATAGCATAGCTTTCTCTTCTCTCATACAGATAATTTACTTCCAGTGGAAGGGGAAAGTGCATTAGAGTTAAGACCATCAAACTCATTTCACCTTTGTTATACTTAAACTAATTAGTCTCAGAGATGAAACACATATTTCCAAGATTCCAGATAATCTTAAACAAAACACTCCATGCTAATTTTTATTCCACTCCTATCTGTGTGCAGATTAAACAAAGCCTACAGTTAGTTTCGTATGCCATTCTTTTAAGAGAAATTAAAGCCTGCTGCCGAAAATAAGGGAGGAGGAGATCAAATCCAGTGGCAAGGTTTGCTGTGTGCTGCATTTGCTCATCGTTAGTTTATCTGCGGCAAATGAGCATGTATAAAACAGTCCACCTACTGTTCTAGTTGCTACGATATAATGCAGTTCCACTGAATGATCCTGTTAACCTAACCTTCAATTTGCTGGGATTTGAACTCTGAATTACAGCTTACTAACATAGTTTAACAGCTGGTACAAGGGCTTCTTTTGAATTTTTAATCACATGAATTAAAGATTGCTGGAGATGCTTTTTCAGGCCTTTACTAGCAGCGATCCAGTGTACAGAAAGACAAGCATAGGTAGCCCCGAGAGAATTAAAGAGCACAAAAGGTACCGGGGCTCACAAAGCTGCATTCTTGGCAAATTAGGTACCCGAGTGCAAATTATTCATAAGAAAAGAGAGGTGTTGCGGGTTCGGTAGGCGCATCAGACCTTCTGTTGCAAGGCAGTTAATACAGTACAAACCAGACAGCACTGCAAGACAAATGCATTCTGTACTGCCAATTTAATAATGAACTATATATTAGCAGCACGCATACGCCCCCCTTCCCCCCTCCAAAACATAGTGCTTAAATGTTTAGAATACATGCCTATTTACAATCCTTGTTTGAAACATTTTGAAATTAAGCCGGGTCGTCCATTGATTGCTTGAATTTCTTAGTCTCATGATTTTGGAAATGTTTTTGTTTAATAAAGTCAACCCCCACCCCACCCCCATGCACGACTGGAACAGCAGGCAAAGTTTTTCAGCTTATCCATGCTGGTCAAAAACTTGGGGGGGAAAGGTTGTTCCTCTCCAAATCAGCAGCTTCTGCAACCCCAAAGCACTGCATAATCAGCTTGACAGGGATGTTTAAACAAAGCAAAAGGGGAGGGGGAAAAAAATAGGGCAGCAGGAAGCAGAAAGCATGTTGCTTCTTAATTATGCTGTGTGCTCTCTCTAATGGATTGCCCTCCCCAAACACTCCAAGTGCAGCGACTGGCATGTGGCATCTTCGGCAAACAGAGAAGCCGTGGCAAGTGTGCAGCTGTTCAGCCTGACACCCAGGTGTTTGATTTTTGGACTTGTGTGCCAGACAGATTTTTTAGGAGCGTACAGGGGAATCATCCGCAGTCATTGCACTGAAAGCAAGTGGTCCAAGTCCACCAGAGATAATTATGTAAATCCAAGTCTAGTTTCAATGCTCAGTGTTTGCATCCGATCCATGGCTGGACTCCTTTTTGTTGGCTCCGAAGCCCTTGCTCCGAGTTCAATGCACCTGTCTGGTTCAAGATACATACCTTTTAATAGCTAGGCAAGTCTATTGCCACAGGCAGGTGAAAGTGGATGCAAAGGTGAAGCTTTTCACCTTTGGCTTTTCACCTTTGACAAAATGACTAATGGTATCGTGTAGAGTCAATGCTTTCAGGAAAGGTTTAGAAGACTGCACTAACAAGGACTATTTCAGCTCAGAAATAGGGGTGCAAAGAAATTCATGGGGAGGACACCACAGAGAGATTCTTCAGAAGTTGTGGGAATGGCTTACTGCGGTCATCAAAAATTCTTTCTTCCCCTTTGATGTTTCCCCCCTCCCACAGCTTTTTTAGAGTGGGTGGCAGCAGTGGAGCCAATTCCTGTTGCCTCCTGATTTTGTTCGTCAAGGAAATGATACTCTATCATGACATAGGGTTGTTTCAAGGTATCTCCAAAGCCATAGAAAAGGGCTATTTCTTTCTGGAAAAAATGAAAGTCACTTCCTAGGATGAGGTATTGTACTCTGATCAGTGTATTGAGGCACTGCCGTTCTCGTTTCCGCCCTCTTACAGAATAGAAAAGTATGCCATCAGAGGAGGCCAAAAGAGGAAGGAGCCCTCCTCTACTCTGTTCTCTTTCCCTACTGAACCTTAGCATTAGATCAAGAAAATGACAACACACATGAAGCTTCCTTACAGCAAGTCAAAACATCCTTCTAGCCAGTGGTGTCATTCAAATGATTTAGGAACAGGAACTCACTTTTGATTGGCACTTGTCGGGAACCCGGAACCAGCCACGGAGCCTGAATGACATCACTGCCTTCGCCACTCTTAGGAATCCGGAGTTGCTCCCTTTAACCCTCTGAGTGCCAGCCAACCAAGAAGAAAAGCTCTTTGCAGAGGAATTGGGAGGGGGGAGGAGGGAGAGTGAAGTGGGCGGAGTCAGCCCTAATTTTAACTAGTGGAACTGAGTTCCCCCGCGTTCCCCCTGCATGACATCACTGCTTCTAGCTCAGTATTGTTGGGTACAATGAGCTAGAAATCATCACAAGAGTCTTTCTCAGCCTTACCCGGAGATGCAAGAATTGAACCTGGAAGCTTCAAGAAAGCTTCCAAGAAAGTCTACCACTGAGCTATAGCCCCTCTCTGTATTACTATTTTCGTACATTCCTCTATTGTTCCATTTCTGTTCCTTGAGTTTGCTATTCATAGCCAATACTGGTGGATTCAGTTATGCGCATTTAATGGCAGGAATGGACTATCTGGGGTAGCAGGAAATGGACACAATTTGGTGTGATCACCCCTTATCACAGCCTACCGTTCTCAGTCAAGCTGTATGGACTTTGTCATATTCCTCATGGTACAAAATGGGAGATAATCATGGGCCACCAGGTACAAGGCATACATAGAAATGAGGGGGGACTGGCCCAGGGAGGGCTATGGGATTTGACACCTCACCCAAACACTTATCTTGGGCTGCCCTTGGATGCAAATCAAGACATGGAAGCTTGACAGATCTAGAACTATCAAGAGAATTAAGAAAATATCCAAGAGCTTTTGAGTGTTTACTGGTGTACGTGTGATCCATTTAGAGAATCTTTTCATCTACAACACAGCACTTTTGAGTGATGTTCATGTGGACGTGAAAGTGGAACATACTCATTTCTAAACTAAACATGCATAACATGCATAACTGCATACCAAACATGCATAAAATGAATGCAGATGCTACATTTTAATAACTGGTGTTTGGAATGCAAACAACAACAACAACAAAACCACCCAATGTAAGCAAATTGGCGAATAAACTGGTCTGCCACTAATAGAACAAATCCTATTGGAAGATGGAGGCCATTACTGCAACAATTTGATATTGTGAGGTCACGATTCAAAAGAGAAGGGAAAAGGGGGAAATAAGCATTGAATGTGTTCATTTTTCCTTTCCCTTAAATAAAAATGGGCACTTGGATCTATTGAATTATAACCTTTTCCCATGAAACAATGGAAAATTGCTAGCTTCTAATTCAAGGCTTCTTCTCTATGCTAAGCAGATGGATTTGTAGGGCTGTAGATAGCAGCAATTTGAAAGGCACATGTGGCAAGCAAACATTGAGATCTTTATCTGCAAGCTTGGCCACCATCATTGTTTGCCTCTTATACAGCAAATATGGTCAATTTCCTGGTTAGAAGAAGACTCTGAATCAAAGCCTAGGTGTTCTCCAAGTACAAAGATGCTTCCATACATTGTGCAGATTGGGAGACAACTATTAAATCCAGCTCTACTAGGATTCAAGCCATTCCACTTTCCTCCCCGTTCACAATGTTGGTTTCAGAGTCATCCATCACATCTGTTACCTTAACATCACAGCAGCGTTCTTTGCGGTGCTTGCTAACCTCTGAATTTCCTGCTGCCTGAATGATCACTTTTCAGCTTGTGGTACATCATGCAACTGCTGGGTGAACGGTGCTAAGCGGTTCAGTTTGGCACAGAGCATCTCGTTTACCTGGGCTCGCTTGCCAGCAGGGAGAGCAGCTCTTTGCAGTTCTAATGCAAACTTCCTTTTGTGAATGAGCAGTGAGCCACACGTCGTTCTCACAATGCAGCCACCTGGAAACATGAATCCCCTTCTCTTTTCGCACATGCAGGACAAGGATTGCGAGAAGTACACAGTGTAGCAGAAAGCTCTGTCCCTTTTATCGTAGAAGGATCTTACCAAGCTACTTAAACTGAGAGCTAAGTAAAAGCATCCACATTTTAACATTGAAAAAATAAATCATGCATCTGGATTAGTCTTTAAAGAATGCTATACATTGCTGAAAAGCTGCATACTGTCTAAATATAAGTAGTAATAGCAAAAAGGTTTTTTTATATTTTAACCCCACTTTTCCTCCTTCCCACCAAGGCAGCTCTCAACTAAGCAGATCAGATAGTAAAATAAGCAATATAATAGTGGCACAATAGAAGTCAAATTGGCAATAGAAGTGGCACAATAGAAGTCAAATTGGAAAAAAAGAAGTCAAACTCTTTGGCAATAGAAGTACAAAGAGCAGTACACACAGCCAAACACAACGGAGGGCCACTTGAACCAAATGCTTGATGAAACGACAACAAGAAGTAGTTAAGTGTCACATCACAACAAAGTGAGAGTGGTCTGGCAGCCCAATCCTAACTAATCCCATGTAGCCACCACTGGAGCTGGGCTGCATCTTGCAGGCGGAGAATGGTCTCCTCTAGGTAAAGGTAACTGATTGCCCTGCTGGCTCTACTCTACAGCAAAATTGTTGGCACAAGTCCAAGTGGACTCAGGAAAATGGGTAGGATCCTGCCCATGCCACTGCTACCATTTCCGCCTTTCCTAGCCTTGATCTTCCCCTCTCCCGGCCCTAGTCTCTCCCCTCATCCCATTCCTTCTGCCCTCCATACTGACTGGGAGCACAGTCCTAAACTGGAGCTAGGCCGGCATAAGCTGAGCCAGCAAAGTTTGACCAGCACAAGGGCCACCATAAAGCGCATTTAGACTACCCTCGGAGTCAGGGAGGGTGGCTTATGTCTGTTTGCTGGCTTCTCTGACTCTCAGAGTGGTCCAAACATACTTTGTGGTGTCCCTTGTGCTGGTCAAACTTTGCTGGCTTAGCTTATGCTGGCGTAACTCAGTTTAGGATTGCGCCCTTACTGACATAGGGTTTGTTGCATCAGTGGCTCAACAGTGCTGAATGGCACATTGTGTTTTGGATAGCCACAAAACACTCCTGAGTTGCTAGAACACAGGTTCTGCTGGGGCAGCAGCCCAATAGGATTGGGCCCTTTGACTTCCAAAGAAGGGAGCTCCATAGGTTAGGAATCACAACCAAGGTTGTATCACAAGTTACCACCAACCACACTTTTAGCAGTGAGGCACCCGCAACAAGAACCTCCTTTGATGACCTTGGGGGTGGGCAGAGTCATGTGTGAAGGTGGCCGCTCAAGTAACCAGGCTCTACTGTGGGCTATTAAAGGCACTGCAGACAATAAATACTGCATTCTGAACTATACTGTGAAATGCACAGGCAGTTAATGAAGGAAATACAGAGGGCATGCTCACAAGGTGATCTGCATAGGAAAAAATGCGCAATGAATCAAACTGTCAAGGCATATACTAACAGGGCACCTCACGACAGGTAAAAGAACAAGAAGTGAATCAAGGCATGAGAGATGCAGCAGCACACCAAGAAATCTGAACATATCTGTTTGGACTTCCTCTACAAGAACTCCGTGTTATGTAAACACAAGCGAGAGATTCCAAGAAAATAGACATCCTCACCAGCTTCCAAAGCTACTCACTTATAGCTTCCAGAGCACTCTTGTTCACAGCTGCAACAATGATTCATCTTCTCTCCACTTCCAGCCAGTAAGAACATAGCAGGCACCTGGTGCTCTAAATAATCCATGAGAAATTGGCCTAGTGATCATTAACTCCTTATTTTCCAGGACAGACCAAGATACTTCCTCAAATCTGCAAACAAAGACAGACCTTGGGGGGTGGTGGGGGGGAAAGAGTTAAGCTTCCTAACAGAGGTGTCATACCCTTAACAACTGCTTATTGGACAGAAATCTAACAGGAGCAGGCCTTTTCAATGTAAGAGTGGAAAAGCTTCACCAGCTGAACCTCTGCCTATTCTGCAACTCTTCATGACATAAAAACTCTGTTAGAAAACGGTGTCAGTTCTATGCAGGGGTTGCCTCTTATGAAGCTCAGTATGCAATAGAGCAATGGTTCGCAAACATTTTAGAATTGGGACCCACTTTTTTGAATGAAATCTGTCCGGGACCCACCAGAAGTGATGTCATGACCGGAAGTGCCATCATTGAGATGCCAGAGCCAGCTGCTTTCCTGAAAATGCAGCAATTAGTTGGGTTATTTCTCAGCCATTTTCCAATAGCAAAGTAAATCAGTCAGTCAGTCAGTCAAAACCTTTAATGGCATCTCAAAAGTTAAAACATACAGCAATGTTATGGTCAGAACTTGAAAATATAATTAAAACAATGTAAAACACTTGCTGTCTCTAGACCAGATAGATTTACTCTGGCAATGGCAGTTCAGTGGGCTTTCGTCTATTGTTAAATTCAACTATGCTATGCAGAAAGGAAGGAAGCAGTCTGAGGTGGTATGGATCCGATAGTGAGAAAAGAATGTTTAGTTTGTCATTGAGCAAAGTAAATCAGAAAAAAGCCTATTTACAACTTTGACACAAGCAAAACAACCACACAGCCTTCCCCTTTCCAGCAACCCATCTTCCCATACTTTCAATATGGCTGCTCTAGGTGCTTCATGACCCACCTGAAATTGGCTCATGACACACCAATGAGTCCCAATCCACAGTTTGGGAACCACTACAATACAGTCTGCTTAAAATGGACATATCTGCACACAACTGAAGCAATACAGTATCCCCCCCCCCCAGTGTGTTCCTATATGCATGGAAAGTGGGTGGGTGGGGATGGGAGAAACGGGCATATAAGCCCCACCCCCATTGATGATGCACACACTAAGCTCCATCCTTCCTGTGATTGATATTTGTCTGCAGACACCAATCAAGTGCAGAGATTGGGTGGCAATCATGGGGAGGATCACTCCCCTGATAAGCTTTTGTCGCTGCTGACAAACGTTGATCACAGGAAGGTGTGGTTTAGTGAGCATCATAAATAATGCCTCATTGGTGGGAGCAGAACAGTAACATGGGTGGAGCTTGAGGAGCAGCTGCTCCAGGTGCAATGCAAAGGCCCCCCCCCCCCCCCGATTTTTACATTAAAAAAGCAATGTGAGCCCAGGTCTACCCACCCTTGGGACTCCAAAAATGAGCTCTATCCATTATAGGTATATCGGGTAGACTTGGGCTCCGGAGCTCCCTTGGAGTTCCCAACGAAGTCGAATTTGATGAGGGAGGCTGGGAAGCAGTTCTACTAAGTCAGGCCATTTCCCGGACCAGCCGACGGAAGCCCGCCAGTGAAGCCCGACTTGGGGAGGGGCGCCAAATATTTTCTTTCCCCAGACGCAGTTTTCATTTGTTATGGTTCTGGATGGTGGTGGGGCTAGATGGTGCATGCATTGTACCCCCACCTTCAGGGCTTGCTCCAGGAGTGGTGAGGCCCAATGTGGGGCATTCCTATGCCCCCCACCCCACTCACCAAGAATAGTGCGTGTGATGCCGCACATGACACCTGGATATAGTTGGTGATAACATGATGACATCATCACCAACCACTTCCAGGAGGCCCATTTTGTTTAGAGGCAGGGGCAGGTGAGAGGGCTCAAGGTAAAGCTGCTCTGCTCACCCCACTGACTTACAGCCCATAAAGATTCCAGCTGCAGCAGCAGTCAATATGCTCACTGAGCTGGTGCGGGGGGGGAGCGGGGGGCCCAATGTAATGACATTGGTCACATTGGCTTAAGGCCGGCCCTGCCCGCAATCCATGCATTCCAGAATGTATTACAGAATATGAGTAAAGTGGGATACTGTTTTTCATATTTATGAAAGCTCTAGACACCATTCATATTATGCCAGTTAAACTGAATTGTCCCAACACTGAGGGCGCAATCCTAAACTGAGTTAGGCCAGCATAAACTAAGCCAGCAAAGTTTGGCCAGCACAAGGGCCACCGTAAAGCATGTTTGGACCACTCTCGGAGTCAGAGAGGCCAGCACACAGATATGAGCCAACCTCCCTGACTCCGAGAGTAGTCCAAACACACTTTATGGTGGCCATTGTGCTGGCCAAACTTTGCTGGCTTAGTTTATGCCGGCCTAACTCCAGTTTAGAATTGCGCTCTGACTTAGGCAAAGCAAAGATGTCACAAAAAAAGATCTACAAACAACCTTAATTGCTCTACAGAGGGCTATTTCACCTAAAAGACTTTTTTGAAAGTAATCTATGCTGCAAAATTTGAAAGGAAACCACATTCTTCAAGTGTAAAGAACTCAGGGGTATAGCTTTAGCTATTATGAATGTGATATTAAGGTGAAAAAAGCTACATTGATAATATTCTAATACAGTCAAACAGTGTCTAGAATCAAAATGATTGTCATCCAAAGCAACTTCTTTTATTCTACCTTATAAACCAACTCTAGCCAACACACACACACACACACATTTATTTATTTATTTGAAGAATTTATACCCCGCCTTTCCCATGCCGAAGCAAATGCCCAAGGCGGCTTACATGAGCAGGCTAGTCTACACCACCATTTTTCAATGGTGTTTTTATAAACATACAGTATTCTTTCGATCCGCCAATCCTCAGGCCCAGACGTCGCCTTCACAGTGTGGTTCTCTCCTTTGGCTGCCTGCCATCAAGCCTCAGCAGGCAATCACAAGTCAAGCCTGGACAGGTCCTCAAGGTCGTATTCCCTTCTTTGCCGGCTGGCCTCCTCACACACTCCACCGCAACTCTCACTTGCGGTGAGCTAATCATCTCCACAGCGACTCTGTTCTGCCACCGCAGGTACTGCAGCTTGTCACAGCCTGGCATTCGTCTCCCATCCAAAAGCAAACCACAGATTTTCCTGCTTAGCTTCAGGCAGGACTAGCAGCTCAACCATCAGTCCACACTTCTGCGCACGCGTGCGCACGCGCACATGTGCACGCACACACACATATGCATTTCTATTATGCATTCAACAGCAGCTTCACCAGCTTGAACTGCAGAAATCAGCAAATGAAGCTTTTGGGGGCACATGGATCATATCATTCCTTTGCTAACATATCTACAGATCAAGCAGGAGTAAAATACATAGGAGCAGGGATCAATTGTCAAAGATGCTCACACTGGCCTATGTTTAGGCTGGTGAGGTTTTAAGATGCTCCAAAATGTTGCATTAACCCCTGCTAACTGGGCAAGAGGCACTTTTTTCAAGTGGTGCTCCTCTTATATTTAGCAGGGGGAGAGTAATTGTCCCTCTTCACCCATGCGCAGTCTTTCTAGTGGCTGTTGCTGGTGGTCTGCCTTTTTTTTTATTTTAAGATTGTGAGCCCTTTTGGGACAGGGAGCCATTTAACTTTATTATTATTACTATTTGCCTGTAAACCGCTTTGTGAACTTTGTGTTGAAAAGCGGTATATAAGTACCTGTTGATTGATTGATTGATTGATTGATTGATTGATTATTATTATTATTATTATTATTATTATTATTATTATTATTATTATTATTATTATTATTA
>JAJKFI010039597.1:0-31931 GCA_029204185.1 Lerista edwardsae | reverse complement strand
CCTTCCTTCCTTCCTTCCTTCCTTCCTTCCTTCCTTCCTTCCTTCCTCCCTCCCTCCCTCCCTCCCTTCCTTTCTTTGCTGGTGAGAGGAACAAACATATAAGCAGCATATAAGGAACAAACATATAAGCAACAAACCTCAAACAAACAAAACAAATCGCTGATGTGATCTTTAGTATTAAAAGATGCACTTTCGATAATGTAAAACAAATATTCGTGTTGTTAACACAGATATTACAAAGAAATTTTCTTAAAAGCCCCACAGAAAATGAGAATGCGGTTCCAGATAACACTTAATTCAAACTAAGTGACTAGCAATAACCCCTGGAATAAATTCATGAACTACAATTAAGTATATTTACAATAAGTGGCTTGGTTGGAAACACCTATTCCCTCCACGGATAAAATAAAACCTGCCTCCTGCAAATGCCAAAATAAGTTAAATGAAGATGCTTTTAACAAGGTTATTACTTAAGCAATGACAGGTTTACGGATTTTAGCACCACTGGGTTTTCACAGGAGCTGCAGCAAGTGCTAAAATAACACACACCTTCAGGTTCATTAAATTCACCCGCATGATGAAAGAACTGATATTTTGCTATATTACTATTGTGCCTCAAAGAACTGTCTATAAATAAGGCACACTAATAACTGTTTTAAGCGCCCCAAACAATAATATAATTCTTCTGAGCTTATGTGCGCAGAGGAGCAAAGGGGAGGGGAGGCTAAAGAGGTGCATAAGGAAAACTCCTTTTTCTGTAGCAGTTGAGCTCATTGGTACCAGGTATTTAGCCATTCATTTATCATGGTGACGCTATATTAAAATCGTCCTTATGCATTAAACAAGCAGAACACTGGCCAAAATAAAAGGAACATTTTAGCAGGTGGGGAAATGACATCTATGAATTCCTGGCCTCTAAATATTTGCTTTTTAATTAAAAAAAAAAGGCAGTGCAGCTATTTTAAAGGTGAGCCGATTTATGAGCAGTTATAAATTAAATGCCAGTCATATTAACGGCACTTTTAATGTGATTGCAGTGCTTGTAATTGGGCACTGCCGTGATCACCAACCCGTCGAGTCTGTTTGGGGAAGGGCCAGCTTTTTGCCAGTGAAAAAAAGCAGAATCTCGAATAAATCAATAGAGTCTGGCCTTTAGAGACCTAGAAGACATATGGACGGTAATAGAGTATCTCAGGTTGTCTTGTGAATGATTCCATCTGGATGAGGGCTTGGTGTTATTCACAGCCTTCTTCTCCCCTAAAACACCTTCAATCTTATCCACAGCCTCGATCTCAAATGTCAGACCACCTGGGATATGCAGCTGTCAGGCTGAAAGGGGAGCTGCCTGGGACTCGCCCTGGCCTGCTCATCAAGCCGATACTGTCACTGACAGGCAACCCATGCTAGGTGCACGAGGGTGACAGGAGTATCAAGGGCAGGGAAAAGTGCATGACTTTGGATTGAAGACGCAACCAAAAAATATACACGGATGTATAAACACACACACGCCGTACTTGAGCTGTGCGTTCCTGTAAACACGGTGACATCTATTAGGAGATTCAGTGCTCTCATACACATCAGTATTTTGAAGCCTCTGACATTTGTCAGCCAACATTTATTTCTGTAGGAGGAGACAGATTCTTCTCGCACTGACACCTAAGTAAAGCTGCAGCAAATTCAACCACAGTCACACTCCCGGAAAAGGTAGGCAAGGAGAGGTCTGTGTTATTACCTGTGGTTGGAAGCATTTTGCAGACAGATCTCGACGAGAGAAGGTTCTAGACAGTCGTAAATGCTCTTCCTGGGATATGCAAAGGCTCAAGCCACATTCAGTTCAGATGCACATTTTTTCTTCTTCTGCTGCCTTTAACTAGGATTCAATGGACTACCTCGCCGCAAGTTAACTGCTCACACCTGACTGTTCTCAATTAGCCCAAGGGTAACCGGATGCTTGCTCAGTAAGGATGA
The DNA here is from genome assembly GCA_029204185.1 of Lerista edwardsae. Taxonomy (NCBI): domain Eukaryota; kingdom Metazoa; phylum Chordata; class Lepidosauria; order Squamata; family Scincidae; genus Lerista; species Lerista edwardsae. The sequence goes on along the minus strand of JAJKFI010039597.1, from coordinate 29,963 downwards.
AAATACACAACCCACAGGACAAGGTCAAGCAGGTATGTCAGAGGCAGGCCAAGGACAAACAGGCTGGAGACAGGTAGGAACCTGATGGAGTGCTGACAATTCTGTGTGCCTGCCTCACAACTGGAATTTTCTAAAGATTTCTAGATATATCAATACTTAGTTGTTGCCATAAAATCTATAAAATGGATCAAATGATTCAGAGATGAAAGACCATAGATATTTATTCACAGCGCAATCCTACGGACTGCACAGCGTCGGCGCAACCCTGTTGTGCCAACGCTGCGTGTTTAGTGCTGACACGGATGCGCCAATCAGCACACCCGTGTCAGCACTAAGGTAATGGGACCGGCGCTGCAGGCAGCACTGGTCCTGTTGTGCCCGCCCAGCACCTCCCTTGCGTTGGCCAAAGCCAGCCGGCGTGAGGGAGGCGCCATGATGGGGCAGCTTGGGGATTGGCGGGAGGAGTGTGGGAGGTGGGCAGGACATAGGCGGGATGTGCGCGGGTCCAGGATTCGGCCAAATGGCCATATCCTAGACCCATTTGGGAGGCCACGTGGCCCCAATTCAGGCCGCGCAGTCTCCTTGGATCTGCACCTGCTGTTTAGCAAGCGCAGATCCATGGAGCCCATAGGGGAGGCTGGAGCCTCCCCTATGGTAAGGGAGCGCATGCTCCCTTGCCGCAGGGAGGCTCCAGCCTCTCCTAAGCAGCGCTAGGATATGGCACTGGCCTGTCGGCCTCGCCAATCTGGTGCTGCTTAGGATTGCGTCCTCAGTACCATTTCTATATATTCCCTGCCATCATTCCTTGGGGAAAGTACAGGAAAATAACTTCACGATGATGATGATGATGATTAATAATTTATTGTCATTGTATTACACAACGAAATTCACTGACACCCGGAGACCAAACCAACACACACACTAAGCTCCCAACAATCCCCCCACATCCCCCACCCCTACCCCCCCTTGAAATTCCTCTTTATAAAACACAAACATCCACACAATAGACAATAATACAGTCCGACTGCCCCTATCTACTGGTACTTAAGTTCGTTGTTCAATGCTGTTATGGCTCTAGAGTAAAAACTGCTTATGAAACGTGTCGTCCGTGATGAGTTTGGGCTTTCTATTTGACTGCCTGTATCTTGTAGCAGCATAGGTATCTTGTTTTGAATTTGATCTTTCCAGGTGATCCATTAGTAATTTTATAGAGAAGCTACATTAAGCGTACTGTTTTCTGCATCTTGGCCAGCTCCTACCACCAGAGTGCTCTTGTCCAACAACATAGCCTGATGGGTTGCAGTTCACAGGAGAGCTTTTTTTTTTCCCCATGCAAACAATTCCACAGAACCCATTGAGCAAGGAACATCAAGTTGTATGCAAGGGATACACAAGATTGTGTTCCACATGCACAAGATTTTCCCCATGCGGAATGAGTGAGTGAGACATCAATCTTAACATCTGCTATTTTTTTGGTCTTCCTTTTGTGCTGCTGTGCTTGTCTTAATGAGCTTTTCTGTTCAATGCAATGAGCGGTGGCATTCCTAGAGGGGGCAAAACACTATGTTTTTCAGGAGCCTAAGCTCCTGTGTAAAGCAGCCCCTTCCCCTTCCCTTCAGAGCCATTTGCAGCTCAGAGAGCAAAGCCTCATGGCTTGCTGGCTTGGAGGCTTTGCTCTCTGAGCCGTGAATGGCTTTGAAGGTGAAGGGGAGGGGACTTTTTACACAGAAGCTCAGGGTCCTGCAAAACTTGGCATTTTGCTCCCCCTCTAAGAATGCTACTGGCAATGAGCTTGTAAAAAGCTACCAACAGTTCCACTGGAACATGTGACATAAATTGTTCTTCTGTACAGGTTTCTTTGGAATTATTCCTATAGCAACTGAAAACATCAAAAGTGTGAGTCCGTTATGTGAATATTTCTTAAAATGCAGTATCCTACATTTTGTTTGTGTGTTTGTTATTTTGCATATAGTGCTTCGCAGCCATCATTCCAAAAGCTTTCCCATGGGTGCATTAATGCACAGGAATTACTATATGTCCTCGCACCACTTTGGGTGGGAAACATAGTTTCCTTCCATAGTTCAGAACTGACTAGAAGCCATTCCGACCCTGAGGCAAGGAGCCATACTTTGAAAGGTGAAGGCGATGGGATGTGCAGCAATGCCTCTGCGCATTGCGAAGCCAAGGAAGAGAAGCCATGCGTTCTCAAGCTGGTGTTGCTCTGCCAACTGCTCATCCAAAGCTTTTACACCTCGCCAAAGCCGCTTCAAGCCTCCACGACTTGCAAAGTGGGGGAAAAAAAAAAAGGAATTGAAGAAGCAAAAATAAATATTACAGCACGTAAGAATTAAACATTACCTACTTAAATAGCAATTATGGGGCTGAAAACAAGATCGTCACACCTGTACAAGAAAAGACATGCGAGCTTCAAACATCTGTTTGGATCCACCTGCCAGGCACCTGTTTTGCTGTTTCAATGCCATTTGATTGCTGGAGATGTAGAGGCTCTTGTGAGGTAATGAGTGATTTTACATTATGCATGATTGAAAACAGGTGTTGTAATGCTCTGCGATTCTATGCATGAATAATTCAGTTTGTTTTGAGCAAGATACTTAAAAGTATGCAATGGCATTTATTTATTTATTTATTTATTTATTTATTTATACATACATACATACATACATACATACATATGTAGGTTGTCCTTTCACAAGTATTGGTGTTTTGGTTTTTTTTCTCTCCCCCCACTTTTCTTTCCTTCAGTAGGAACATCCATGGCCATTTCTTACTCAGTCGGATGGAACAATCCTAGAAAAGGTGAAATTGCCTATAGTGGCTAAACTGGAAAACCCAAAGGCCTTTAGCAAAAACGGAAAAAGGGCAGTGCAATATTGGGATTATTTCTTGCAGTATTTCCTGCAATCTTTTGCAGAAATGGTAAAATGTATGCGCTCCAAAACTTGACCCAAATCCAAAAGCTAACATTGTGTTCGTAAAAAGATATTGATTATTTCTAAAAATTATCGTGAGTTTCTGCTTATCAAGTGTAAAATCAATCAATTAATCAGCAGTATTTATATACTGCTTTTCAACACAAAGTTCACATAGCGGTTTACAGGCAAATAAAAATGAAGTCCCAAAAGGGCTCACAATCCAAAAACAATGCAGAACACCCCCAGCAACAGCCACTAGAAAAGACAGTACATCTGGGTGAAGAGGGACAATTACTCTCCCCCCGCTAACTATAAGAGGAACACCACTTGAAAATGTGCCTCTTACCCAGTTAGCAGGGGTAAAACATAGCAATACTTTGAGGATATCCCGACTAGGAGCACAATCCTAACCTGGAGTTAGACCAGCACAGCTAGGCCAGCAAAGTTTGACTGGCATCAGGGCCAATGTAAAGCGTGTTTGGACCACTCTCGGAGTCAAGATGGCACACATCTGTGTACTGGCCCGAGAGTGGTCCCAACATACTTTACAGTGTCCCTTGTGCTGGCTAAACTTTGCTGACTTAGCTTATGCTGGCCTAACTCAGTTTAGGATTGCGCCCTAGGTCACATCTACAGAAGCAAGAGACACTGAGAACCATGCTTTCTTAGAGGTTTTCATTAGACACTCTTTCAAAAGTTGGAGTGGCTTGCCGCTTCTGCCATGAGAGCTGTTGGGAGAAATATTGCAATGAAATGTCTCTTTGTGTCGTTTTGACATATGTCTGTATATAAAGCGATAGGCACTTAGGCACCGAGAACCATGTCCACAGTTTCCTTTGAGGTTTTCACTAGAGTCTCTGTTTTAAAAGTTGGGGTGGCTTGCCTCCTTTGCAGTGAGAGCAAGACATAAGAAGAGCCCTGCTGGATCAGGCCAAAGGTCCATCTAGTCCAGCTTCCTGTATCTCACAGTGCCCACCAGATGCCTCAGGTAGTACACACGACAACAAGGTAACTGCTTCCTGTTGCCACTTTATTGCATCTGGCATTCAGAGATAGCCTACTTCTAAAACCAGGAAGTTGCACATAGCAACCATGGCTTGTAACCTGTGATGGACTTTTCTTTCAGAAATGTGTCCAATCCTGTGCAGAAATGTGTCCAATCCAAAGGTTCCAAAACTGATTGGGTTGTGACCCACCAGGGAAACCGGAAATGGGTGATTTTCCTTTAAGGGGAATGGCTCAGAAATAAGCAGCAGCACGATCTCCACGATTGTGTTGCTGTTGATCAGAGAAGGGATTTTTAAGCTTACCTGGGGATCACTATTGCTCTCTGGAGGGTCCAGGAAGCCAGTAAAGCCCTCTGTAGCCCTCCTGGCAGCTCCAAACTGCTGCAAAAATGAGAAAACCACTTCCTGTTTTGCTATGAAAACAGGAAGTGTTTTTTTCCTCTTTTTCCCAGCAGTTTGGAGCTGCCAGGAGGGCTGCAGAGGAGGTCGCAAGCTCCCTGGACCCTCCAGCGAGCCATAATGACCCCTAAATAAGATTAAAATTCCCTTCCCTTTCAACAGCAGCACAATCGTGGAAATCGTGCTGGCCATACAAAGATTTACAGTGCTCCCAACTCCCTTGTAGGAGTTTGGGAAGTACTGGTCCAATCCATAGCTGTCTGTGTTTTCCTTGCCCACGAGCACATATAAGTTCCTTAGATCACTGTCACATTTTCACACTGAGAAATCTGAAAATTAATTGTAATGGCTGGCATTAACTCTTTGAGGAATGGGCATGGAGGCAACATCAGAAGCGCAAACTGTGCCATGCAACCTCTTCTGAAACGCATGCTAAGAAAATGTACATGTGTTTGAGGCTAGCTTCAAGGACTGCAGAGGAAGCCGCCAGAACTAAATCCTGCAAGCTCTTATGCCCATTCACCCCATGTTCCCTTTACAGTGCTGCCAAAAGGACTGATACATAGTGCCAGATACGGTGATTTTTGACATGTGTCCACTAGGATCAGAATTTGAACCTTTAATTGCATTTCAAATAGCGATTCATCTGCCTTTGATGGGACCCTATAACATGCAGCAAAGAGAAGTCCTGGCACCTTGTTCCAGGGCCCAGCAGCTCACTTCATATCTTGGCATGCAATAGAGGGCTTCCTTGAGTTGCCATGGCTGTCAGAATGTTCTTTCACACCTTTCCTACCAGGTACTGCAACTCCCCAAACACACGAGATTTGAAAACAACGTCTGTCAAAAGATGTGGCTGCCAGAACTTCTAAGACTTTGTACTAAGCTAGAGATCTGTTGGGGAGAATGGAAGAATGTCTTTCACTAACGGGAGAATCTTTCATTGTCAGATGGCCAGCCCAGCAAATAGAAAAGCACTGTCCTTGTGTCACCGTCAAAGAGAGCCACAAGGAAGACATTCTAGCAATGAAATGGGTCGGTGCAGCATTTTCTTAGCAATGAGATGGTAAGAATCCCTGACATTTCCTCTTTTTCTTTAGAACTCATTTTGGGCAATTCCAGTGCACTGGAGGCATTTGTGCTATTGCAACATCCTACACGCAGCTGAGACATCTTTTTGGAGTAGTCCTTGTCCTTTTTGAATTCTGCACCATCTTAGAAGGGTCACATGGCAACCCAGACAAGGACTATGTGGCTTGGGTTTCTTCATGGCTATTTTCCCTCAAACAAAGGATTCTTCTGACCTGCTGAGACTTGTATGTGCCCACAGGCAGCCCAATCCTAACGCTGTGCTGGAATGAGCTGGCCTGGCCTGCACCACATCCAGCATGGGGCTGGGACTGACTGCGGAGCATCCTGGGGCAAGGGGAACCGATTCTCCTTACCCCAGGTAATGCTGCAGCAGCCCAAATGGGGCTGCTCGGATCTACACCACCAAAATTATTGGCGCAAATCCAAGCAGCCCGGAATGAGGCTGGGCAACCCATGACGGGGGTTAGGATCTGGCCTAAGTGCTGGATCCTGGCACCCCCCCCCTCCCCAGGCCAGTCTGCCCATGAGCCCGACCTCCTCTCCCCTCCCTGTTCCGCCTCCCTTCTGACCTCCTCCCACTCTCCCAAATTGGCAGCAGTGCAGAGGCCAGATTTGGCCTCCATGGGTTGCCACACTTCCTTGTGCCCAGAGCCGGCCTTAAGCCAATGTGACCACTGCCAGCACATTGGGCCCCACACTTTGAGGCCCCCACACCAGTGCAGGGAGGGTATCATCTGCTGCAGCAGCTGGGATCTCTATGGGCTGTGAGTCAGTAGGACAAGCAGAGCAGCTTTATCTTGAGCCCTCCCACCTGCCCCTGCCTCTGAAATGGACCTCCTGGAAGCAGTTGGCTGTGAAGTCATCATATTTTGACGCAGAACCACAAGCCCTATTCTTGGCAAGTGGGGGCCCCATGGAGAGAGTGGGGGCCCCGCGAGAATGATCTGCATTGGGCCCCGCTGCTCTTGGAGCCAGCCCTGCTTGTGCCAACCCAGCTGACTCGGGAATCAGCGCAAACATGTAAGGACTTGCACTGGCTGTGAGTGCAATTTGGATTGTGCTCTAAGTGAACCAAGCCAAACTGGCTAGGTAAAGGAGTAAGATGTCCAAGTAGTCCTAATGTATCAATTTGAGTGACCCAATGTCACCCACTTTGACAGTGGAGATCTAACTGTCAGTGGAGATCTAACAAATGGAGATCTAACAAATCTAACACTGCCAAGTTAGATCTAACAGATCTAACTTGGCAGTGGAGATCTAACAAATCCCCAAATACCATCAGACCAACCTCTGAGAAAGGGCATTGTGCCTGATTTGCCTTTTGCTTGTGCTTCCCGCATGTGCCCTCTTACACCACAAATGGGATATCTGTTTTTGTTAATGCATGGATTAACAAAGTCATTGTAATACAATATTCAATATCTTGAAAAAGCATGCTAATTTTATCTTTATTTTATGTTTTAGACAAGCTGGAGTCGTAAAGAAACCACTCTTATTATTTTGATGTTACACAGAACAATATTAAATGTGTCACTGTCATTTTTTGCACCCTCAATTTTTTTTTTGTTAATTTGTAAAAAAAAAAAGGGGGGGGGGCCTACAAAATTTCCAGTTGCCCTAAAGGGCCTATAGAAGCTCTGCAGCCTTGGCTGAAAGGGTCATACTGGAAGATGTCCAGTCTTTAAGAAGGAATGGTTGCAGACTTCCAGGAGGCCAATATGGCCCAATAGGGGGATAGTCCCAGCTGCACTGCTCCTTTTGACCAAAGCTCATGAGCTATTCAACAGGCCTCCTCCTCTTTAAGGCCTCCTCCTCTTTCAACAGACCTCATTTAAAGCCCTTAAATGAAGCTTTAAGGGCGGGAAATAAATCCTCCCTCCTGCCTTTCACTCTCAGAGCTGGGCCTACAGCCTCAGGTGTGAGGGCTAGTGAGTGGGAAGGCCACAGGAAGGAGAGGACTCTGCTGCAGCCCTTGTCTGATCAACGGGAATGGCTCAGAATATGCAGATCTATTTTCCAGCTGAAGGGGGCGGGGAAATCTTGGCTTCTTCTGAGCCAATCTCAAACGAGCCGGGGTTCCCCCAGCTCTACAAGAGAGAGCTGCTAAAGCAACCTTCCCTTGACTCATCAGAACCTCTTTCAGGAGACTTTTCTCTTCCTTCTGAGAGTGGATGGATCTTTCATTCACCAGTATTGCACAACCGGTCCCTAACCTTTAACTTTTGCCTGTGTCCTGTAAAATCACAGTTGGTACATAGTGTTATGTATACAGGAGGATAGCCAGGGGTTAAGCCTGAGCAAGAGAGCTGGAGGGGTGGAGCTAATCACCTCTCCAATCAGGAACCCTGAGCTATATGAATCCTGAAGAGTGGGAAAACTGGGGGTGGAGTTAACATGATACAGGGGTTGGGCTGTTGCCCTTCAGTTCAGTTCTAACTGTTGCCTGTTGCTTAGTTCAATTGTACCAGCCTTGTCTGAATTTCTATTGCATGGAACCCAATATGTAACACATAATTTACAAAATCATCAAACGTATATAAAAACAATACAATCCTAATGCTGAACATGCATTAGGATTGTATTGTTTTTATATACGTTTGATGATTTTGTAAATTATGTTTTATCATGTTTTTAGCCTTCTTACAAATTGCTTTGCAAACTAGGCTCTTACCCTGGAAAAGGAGGTATACAAATCTTCTAAATAAATAGGACAAGTAAATAGCACAGTGGCATTTCTACTCTTGTACTGACTCATTGAGGGCTTTAAATCAATCTGGGGTTGATCAATTAAAAAAAGGCAAGATGCTGAATGGCAGGTAGTATGGTGCGCTGCCAATAAAACCTGTTCTCCGCTGGGGCCTCACATTCCTATCAAGTTTGGCCAGCCAGCCTCTTTTTTCTGCCCGTAGGAACGTAGGGCATTGTCATTGGCCAGATGTAATGCTCTGCCTTCAGCCCTGTTTTATGGCAGATTCAGTGGGATTCCCTACGATAGCAGGTGGTGCTCTCGTACAATGTGCGCAATCGAAACACCCGAGCACACGCTGTTGTACTGTCCCTATTACAACAAACTTCCGAGTAAACACCTAGATTCAATCTTCGGTAAGATGAGAGGGAGGCCAGATGCGGACAAATTCTGGTTACTACTATCTAGTGAATTGCCTGGAATTATAGAAAGAACTGCAGCCTTCTTAAAATATATTGTTCGATCCCGTGAAACAAATTGGAAGAGCCTTGGTGTCGTAGCATGTTGATAAGTATGGCTCTCTTTTATTTTATTGTCTGTTAACCAAATTGTCTGTATGCCTTTTGGTGGTTGCTCATGTTATGCTAATAAAGGTTTTTATTCTATTACTACCCCAGTGCTGGTACTCTTGTGGTGGGTGCAAAAACATCTTAGCTTGGGCTTCTGGACAAGCTTGGTAATTTTAACAAACAGCCTAATCCTACCCACGGTGACTCAGGAGTAAGACATGGCATATGTTTTCCTTAAAGCATAATCAGTGTGGATTCCTTTAAGAGTCCCTCATGCACTAGAATTCTTGTGTATTAAACCACTACAAAAGAAAACAGGGGAACTTGAGATTATGACAAACTGAAGAGGAGGGCTGGAACTTGTTTGTACATCATCCTTCAATATTATCTTTGAAGTTTATTGTACTATTGTTTTCCTTGCAATTCTCTGCTACCAAAGCAGAGTTTGGACAAAACCAGAGGAGCACACAATTGCAAACATTCTGTGCAGAGGCTCTGGCAAGCAAGTTCACCTCTTGCGCAGCCAAGGTATCTGTGAGCATCTTCTGCCAGGTACCTGTAATCCGATTTTCTAGAACAGTAGTGCATTCCTTGTTATTCACAGCTGTAATCATGTTGAAGCTGTCAAGGGTTGTCTCCACATCTTCAATTTACTTCTCAAACTAAATCCCTCACTCCTTTTGTATGCCGAGGCTGCTGTGGCCTGGAACTCATCTCGTCTTTTAGTAACATCTTCCAGATTTGTTTTAAACTGATTAGACACTGCTGAAGAATCAAATTCTCTCCCCCGGATAGTACAAAGCCATGTGTTGACAGACCTGGCTCGTAGCCATCAGCCACGTGACGACGACGTACTGCCTCTTTTGACAGCCCGAGTTCGGCCCTGGCCTTCCTGTATGCTCGCATGCCTTGAAAAATTAAAATAAAATAAACTATAGAGCAACAGGACGGACGGTGCAATCAAAGAGAGACAGGCAGAAGGGAGCCCGGTCGGAGAGACTCTTTAATTAGAGGGCTCTTTGGTATGGGCTGTGTGGAAGCCGTGGAATGCTGACATTGTTCAAAAGGGGCTGTGCTTCGACCTTTTTGTGCAGTTACTGAAGATGACTGAGGGTGCAATCCTAACCTGGAGTTAGGCCGGCACAGTTAGGCTAGAAAAGTCTGGCCGACACAAGGGACACAGTAAAGTATGTTTCAACCACTCTCGGAGTCAGAGGCCAGCACACAGATTTGCACCATCCTCCCTGACTGGTCTAAATATGCTTTACGATGGCCTTTGTGCCGGCTAAACTTTGCTGGCTTAACTGTGCCGGCCTAACTCCGGGTTAGGATTGCACTCGGAAGAAAACAGAAACAAAATCACCCAAATACATATAATAAGATCAGTTGGATTTTGATATCAAAGTAGGAAATCAGACCTATTCTTAATATGGAGCGTTTGCATAGCCCTATTTTGAATGTGCAGAGCCTGACACATGGAGTATCTGGATGTCCTGCTTCCAGGAACCAAGAGTGAAGCATGCAGGACTATCCCCATTCTGCAACTATGTTTGAGAGGAAGTGGCTAACCTGAGGTCACTAAAGAAGTCCATAGCAGAGGTAGGATTCCAACTAAGGACATCCTGATTCACAGCTTTATTGCTTCACCATTACAGTACTGTAGTGAGAAGTGACTGACAACCATCTCCAGTTCTGAGTTATGAACATAGAAAGCAGTGGAGTACCTTACCATACAATGAAATAAAGCAAGGGTGGCATAGTGATCAGCGTTTTGGACTTAACCCAGGAAAACCTTGGTTCAAGTCATGACGCGTCCTTGTTTACCACTTACTATTTCTCAGAGCACAATCCTAACCTGGAGTTAGGCTGGCACAATTAAGCCAGCAAAGTTTGGCTGGCACAAGGGCCACCGTAAAGAGCAATTGGATCACTCTCGGAGTCAGGGGGGATGGCGCATGTCTGTGTGCTGGCCTCTCTGACTGTGAGTGTGGTCCAAACATACTTTACTGTGTCCCTTGTGACGGCCAAACTTTGTTGGCCTAACCGAGCCGGCCTAACTCCAGGTTAGGATTGCACCCTCAGTCTACTTCACCTTACAGGGTTGTTGTGATGATAAAAGTTGCAGGGAAGAGCCACGTAAATTGCCTCGAGCTCCTTAGAAGGGTTGTGAATAAATGTGGAAGGAAAAGAATCTTCCACTTTCCCTGCATTTGGAGACTGAGTTCTCTTCCTTCTGTTGCTAACAATGTAATTATCCTCCGGTAACAGAATGGAGAAGGGCCTATAAATGAAGATGGGTAGCCCAATCCTGTGCTGCCCTACTGTGCCGAGTGGTGTGGGGTCATAGGGAGCGCATAGGGAGCGGGAGGGCAGAGAGGAGATGTTTCTGGCAGTGGCGGTCCGGGCCGGGAGCGCGCCCCATGGCCGGCGCTGAACACACGCCCCCCCAAGTTGCCCCACTCCTGCGCGTCACACAGACACGCCTCCCTTACCCCGAAAACGCTCTATTTCGGAGCGTAAGGGAGGCATGGGCGGGCCAGAAACCGCACGGTCTCTCCCGGTCTGCGCGCAATGGCGCCCCACAACTGCCCCGCGCCCCATGGCTCGTGCCATGGGGTGCTACAGGTAAGATACGCGCCTGGTTTCTGGGTACGGGAGAGCAGAACAGGGGGAGGGACTAGGCCGGGAGGGGTGGAACCAGAAGAGACTGTCTCTGCTGGATCTTATCCCCTGAGTTGGGAATGAAAGCTGAAGTTGGGAATGAAGTTTTCTCAAGCCTGCGGCAGTGATTTAGAAGTCTGGGGCTTTATTCAGGGTTAGGGGATAAATGACCTCCAGCCTGCTTATATCCAGCACAGGATACAGCGGTAGAGCTGCTTTAGAGCTGCTGCTCCTGTGCTGAACAGGATTGGGCCCTTAGTCCTGCTGTTTCATGGAACAGAATGATGTGTACAAGCAAGTTTCAGCCTCACAACTCCTCTCCTGGATTCTATTCTGCAGAAAATTCCCCAGGTATACCATATGGAAGCAAATTTATATAAGTCAGTTCTTGTTGGAGCTACTCTTCAACTGTGATTTGTCACCTAGATATCACAGTAGCAAAATACTGGGGAAAAAATCCGTAAGTTAAACTTTTTTTAAAAGAATAAATATTTTTATCCTGGTCCATTTGATCAACCCTGTAGTTTATCTCGGCAGAAAACAATGCTGGTGGTTCACACATTTTAGTTCACACATTCCTAACAATGTTCTCACCTCAAATAATAATGCAAAGCTAACCTTTGAATCTGGTTCCTTCTATAGAAAAAGACTGTACTTTTTAAACTATTTTTTTCATTGTTGCTATCATGCTAAAGTGCCTTAAAGGGTTATGTTTGTATATGCGTAGCATATTTAGTGAATCTTCTCATACACAATGAGCAAACCAAAAAACATCTTCTGAACGTATCTCAGGATAGCCATATTTTCCAACTGAGGAACATGGAGTGGAGACTTGTGAGTTTTTATTGACAGTTAACACAGGCACCCACTTTCCTTCCTATATCGCTACAAGAGAAATAATATCTGCGAAGTGGCCTTGTTTTTATTTAGCCCTTTAAAATATTTATATCCCATCCTTCCATCCCTGAAGGGAACCACTGAGGTGGCCAAAAACATAGTTTAAAGAGAAAATAGAAGTCAGATATAAAAAAGACAATCAAAACAAAGAAGGGGAAGGCAATAAAGAAATACATACATTAAGAGCCCAATCCTATTCCTCCCCTCCCCCCCGATGCGCTGGTGCCAAAATGGTTACCGCTGCATCCTGCTGCAGGGGACAGTTGCAGAGGTCTCCTGTGGTGAGGGAACAATTGTTCCCTAATCCAGGGTAAACCTTTTTGGTCCAGGAGGGGATCTATTCAGGCTTGTGATAGCTAAATAGTTCGCTCAGGTTCCACTATGCTGTGGGATTGGATACAGGAGGAGGGTTAGGATTTGGTTGCCATTGCTGCCACTCAACCTACCCCCTTCCCAGACACAATCTGCCCTCCTCCCATCCCCATTCTGCCTCCCCGCCTCCTTATCTTCAGCAGTCAGCAGCTCCAGATCCACAGTGTCCACACAGTCCCCTTTAAGATTAGCTGTAAGAAACCCAATCTCCATTTGCTGAGAACAAAGAAAGGAAGAACTAATCAGAACAGGCAAGTCTTTACTGCCCCCTTAAAGGCAGCTGCGGCTTCCTAAGGAGTCTCACATCCTCATTCCAACCATGCCTCCCAGGGGATGTGAAGCAAAGGATAAGATGCAAAATGTTATGTGGTTCTCTGACGAACATGCAGTGAAGTACACATATTCAGCCATGTCAGATATCTCACCATGGGTTGGTAATACAAACCTGATAAAAGTGCAATGTGGTATGCAAATTAAAGCACACAGTTGTTTATTCATTTTAGTTAAGACCAGCGATGGGATCTGCAAATTGAGAAGGGGAACGCTGGGCGGGACTTAGGTGGGACTTACACATGATTGGCAGCCTGTCTGCAGCGTTCCACGGCTGCCCTGGCCTGGGGGGGGGAGCTCCTGCTCGCCGCGGAGGATGGGGGCGCGCGCTGGGTGCCTGGGCGAGCAGAGGTGGGGCATGCCAACCGGGGGCAGCCCCCTTGAGGCTAGGGCAGCTGTGGAACACTGCGGACGGGCAGCCAATCACTTGGAAGTCCTGCCTAAGTCCCGGCCAGCATTCCCCTTCTCAATTTGCAGATCCCATCGCTGGTTAAGACTACCACATACAAACTGGGACAGGGTGCCTAGACCTTCAACCATTGTAGAGAAGTGGGAATGTGGGCAGGTGCAGCTTTTGAAACCCTTCCATGATGAGCTGTTCTTGCCCAAATCCCTTCTTCTCTACAATGGTTAAAGGTAGGCACTCCATCCCTGTTTGCATCAAGCGATTTTAGTTCATCTTAAAGTTGCATCATTGCCATTCAGAAGAAATAAGATTAAGGTGGTTTCACAGTTCAAAAATGAAAATCATGTTAAAGCACCATGAGAGAGCGGTGGCGGCAGCAGTAGCAGCAGCAGCAGCAGCAGCAGCAGCAGCAACAACAAAACAGCAAAGATGACATACAGCTAGCAAGAAGGCTAAGAACAGTATCATGTAAAGGCTTGAAGCTAAAAGCCAAGTGCTAAAGCAAGCAGCTTGAAATCTGGCAGAACAGAAACATACTGTATTTAATTCACGTGATGGCTAGAACAGTAAAGAATAATTGCAGGTTAGGATTCCATGGAAGAGGGAGTTCCAAGGACAACATGAGGGAGTGAGGTTCAGGGTGGCTAAAGAACACGGGTGCCAAACACACTTCATACAGCAGGGAATAGCATTTATGATGCCTGCTAAGGGCTGGAAATGATGTCATTAAGCAGGAAGTGATGTCATTAAGCAGGTCATGACTAGAAATAAACACTTTTGTTCACTTAGAAACTCATTAGCTGCAAATAGAAGAGAAAATATGCAAATCTTGATCATATTCTGAAGTTACGAGAGCCCGATTATCACTCAGGCTGCACTTTCAGCAGCACAGCTCAGCAGCTGAGAGCAGCTGATGGTGGTGCTGAGAGAGTCTGTAAGCAGATAAAGGGGTTCCAAGGATTGCATCCAGCCCCTGGGCCTTATGTTTGACATCCTGGATTGGAACCAGGGAACCTGGGTTCCAGTCCCAGCCATAAAACTTACTATACCAGCCCCTCTCTCAAAGGGTTGTCATAAAGCTGAACAGGAAGGCATCATTCATAGGGTAAAGGTAAAAGTTTCCCCACAACCAAATGGTCTAGTTGTGACCGACTGTAGGGGGTGGTGCTCATCTCCATTTCTAAGCCTGTAAAGCCGGTGTTTATCCAAGGACAAGCTTCCGTGGTCATGTGGCCAGCATGACTATACGCTGTAGGGCACGGAACACAATTACTTCCCACTGAAGTGGTCCCTATTTATCTACTTGCATTTTTAGGTGCTTTTGAACTGCTAGGTTTGGCAGGAGCTGGGACAAGCAACGGGAGCTCACTCCATCGTGCAGTCTTGAACTCTCAACCTTCTGGGAGTTTCTGGAACCTGGGTTCCAATCCCAGCCATACAACGTATTGCACCAATCTCTCTCTCAAAGGGTTGTCATGAGGCTGAACAGGAAGGCATCATTCATATCTCCTTGGAAAAAAATGATTAAAAATGTGTAACAGAAAATCACTGTGGCCACACCTGCTTCAGATGCTCATAGATCACAGAGGCCAAATCCAACGCAGAATTTGCTCTTCTATTGGGTCCTAGGACTTTCTCCTGGCAAGCTCCTCAAGACCTAAGGGAGCAGGCTGGAAGAAATGTGAAAGAGACTGTATGCCACATGCAACTCTCCCAATGATCCTTCATGAACCTTCTACCTGCCATGCATATACAATCTGTTCACAGCTGCCCCACTCCTTTTCCTTTACCATCATCCCAGATTGGGTCACTTTTGGGTGACTCTGTGCACACCATCAACATTTTTGTAGCATTTTCTCCTCAGAGTAATTGCTCCCTATCTTCACTGGAAACCCTGTTATGTTCTTCATTCTTCTTTAGTGAATGTCTCAAAGCATAGAAATAGGTGAGCATCTATCTTAACAACAGTTTTATCTTGGTATAGAGAAATACTAATACTCATTGGTAGACTTATCATCCTGAATTTGCCTCTCCCTTTTGTAAACAGTGTAAGATAGTAGCCATCATCACGTGGCAGCGAGTTCCATTGGTGAAT
Organism: Lerista edwardsae; assembly: GCA_029204185.1. Lineage (NCBI taxonomy): Eukaryota > Metazoa > Chordata > Lepidosauria > Squamata > Scincidae > Lerista > Lerista edwardsae. The sequence goes on along the minus strand of JAJKFI010039597.1, from coordinate 14,516 downwards.
TATGCATGTGAGAAAGTGCATAGACGCAACAGTGCATGTATTTGTATTATGCCGTCAGAGCCACTTTTTCCATGAGCCCTTTTCCAAAATGTTTAAAATGCCTTTCCAATAATAACTGCAACACGAGTATTAGTACAGAGACAATGGTCTTTATTTTGATGGCACTTTGCTTCTCAAGAACAGACATTCTCAGAGGGGGGAAAAATGTTGCCAGCCTTGAAATGATTGACATTTGTTTACTTAGCTCTCTCTTCTTGAAAGTCTGCACACCTATTTCAACCTTGAACAGTTTCCAACTGTGGTATACTGGAACATTTTTTTCATTTATTAAGTTCAGTGTTGCCAACCCAAACAAAGAGTAATCAGTGATGATCCAAGCAGACCAAGCTGTCTAGCACCATACAATGTATCTGCATACTAATTTTCAAATTCCCTCACATTTCCAGAGAACTAATGGGATCATTTTCATTCTGTTACAGCAACTCAACAGTTACAGAATCACCATCTGTGTTTTCGTTAACCTGAATCAGATATGAATTCTGTTATTGCAAGGTAGAGCAGCTTGTTTAATGATTCTTAATCTTTTCTTTAATTAAATCATGCAGCCAACCTGAAAAATCTATCTTAATGCAAATTAGGAGCTTTTTTGGCATTCGCTTACAGTAATGCACTAATAAGGTTAATTTATGAAGGTTCTCTTCCAGTCTGTACAGATGATATTTGTTCGCTGCATATTTTTAGCATATTGTCTCTTTTTGTTATTTTTTTTATAAAAAACCCCAAAATAATAAAAAACATAGTTATCTTTTGTTAACACAAAGGAGGGAGGTTCTGACTGTAAAAAATGAAATAACATAAAAAGAAAAAAATAATCATGCGTTCAAGTTTTCTCTACAGGTTTTTTTCTTCTTGCAATCTGAATACCGTTCTCATTCAGTTCAGTAGGCTTTTGCAAGTATCAATAAGTTCTTTATTGAAGCATTGGAATAAAAATCAGAGAGTGAGTTTTGGCTGCTGTGTAGCCTTCTCCAGCCTGGTCTGGCAGAAAGTGGTAGCAATGAGAGGACAATTTAAAAAGTGCACTATTTTAAAAATCTTTTAAAACCTGTGAACGTATGAACTTTTATGCTATTTGTATATTTGGGCTATACTGCTCTTTAACGTTTGTTCTCGTCTATCATTTTAATGGTTTTTAATGTTTACTTAATCTTAATTTTAATATGTTATTTTAAAGGGTTTTAATTATTGTAAACTGCTTTGAATGTCAGAAAAGCGGTATATAAATCTAATATTTAAGTAAAATAAATTACCAGTGACATTGGCTCATTCTGGCCCACTTGGAACATTATACTGCCTGTGATCCTCTTATAGTGAATCTTTTTCTGGAGACATGAAATTATACTGAAAATATAAAGAACTATCCAATGTGCAGTCATTTCAAATAGTTAAGGGTATTGGGATAGTTGCGTCCTGCACAATTGTGTCATGGTCAAATGTGTCTCAGAGCGCAATCCTAACCCACTTTCTAGCACTGACATAGCTGTGCCAATGGGACAAGTGCTATATCCTGCTGTTGGAAAGTTGGTTACAATTGCGCCCCCTGTCACTGTTGTCACTTTGCATATGGTTTGTTTGCACCCTGGTCATTTGCATCCTACTATAACTACTACTATACTATCCTACTATAACTGGGCAACAAACAAACTCTAACGGGACAAACCCCCATGTTATATATCCTCTTATCTCAACCTGACCCTACCTTTGCATTTTAAAAATAAAAAGGGCACCTAATATAGAAATGTACTGGGACGCAAATGTCCAGGACACAAGAAGAACAGATGGAAATGTCCAATCCCAAATGCAGGACTCAGTTGTCCAGTGCGCAATGGTCCTGTGACTCTATTTAAGGAGTGATTCATATATGAGAATAATGCTATGAACATAAGAAAAGCCTTGCTGGATCAGTCCAAAGGACCATCTAAGTGAACCATCATGCTTCCCTCAGTGGCCAACCAGCCCATAAGCAGTGCATGAACGCAATACCCATACTCTTGTGGATACTCCCCAGCAACTGGCATGTGCGGCATAGCACTTCTGAATCAAGCAGTATTGTATTAACTTCATGACTAATATTAACTTCATGACCTCCATGGATTTGTCTAATCTCTTTAAAGGCATCTAACCAAGTATTGTGGCAGCAAATTCCATAAACAAATGATGTGTCCTGTGAAGAAGTACTTCCTTCTGTCTTTCCTGAATGCACTGCCAATCAGTTCCATTGGGTAATCTGAAATATAACCATGTAGCTATTGCTCTGCAGGGCAGATCACTGATGCAAAGGGGACCTGCACATGGTTTTGGTGATAGAGAGCTTCTGTAGCATAGTGGTAAAAAGACTCTTAGCTCAAATCAGGAAGTTCCCAGTCCAAATCTCACCTCTTCTGTGAGGTCACCGAGATGGCATTAGACAAGTCACTCTGCCTCCGCCCACACTGTCTGCAATATGGGGCTGATAATACTGATCTACCTTACCAAGTTACAAGATAATAGATCTGAAGTGTTTTGAACACTTGAAAGCACTGAATAAATGCTATATATTTATGCAAAATATTGTATTTCAAGTGTTCCACCACAAATCAAAAAGGAAAATAATCAGAACCGCTTGGGAAGACCCATCACACCAAGATCTTGCCATTTGGAACAGACTATACATGGTTGGGTTTCAAGCAGCGCTTTGTGCTATTCTTAGCATGTGGAAGTCAGGACTTCATTACGGTCCTGGAGTCCTATATTATGATGATCTCAGAGCCAACTGATGAGACCGCTTTGAGGGTTAATGTTCCATCCATGGTGGACATGGGAAAGGGGTCATCACAGTGCTCTATCATGAGCCCAGACCTCCATTTATCATACCATGACAGATCATCTGTGTTAGCTGTGGTGCACGAAATCTGGATGGCTGCCCATGGTAGAGTTGCTCTGACAACAGCTTTATTATGCCGGCATTAAGTGGTGAATTGGCCCTGAATGCAAGGAGGAAATTACACAGTCTTGTGAACTTTACTTCCAACTTCTTTGTCGAATATTTATACTGCATTACTTATTTGTCGTTTTTCAACCATTACAAGAATTAATCTACTACTGGAATGAATAGGATACCAGTAAAAATGTTGGTGCATTAACAAGAAATGTCTGGCATTCTGGTGGAGCTCAGAATCACATGCACCCACATTCATACAGCAATGCTGCTACTGAATTATGGTTTTGGACCAACTAGACGTGAGGCAAAGGTGTTATTCTACTCACATTTAGAAGCATGTTTAGCAGGTCAAGTGAAACAGGCATACAAGCAACACTACATCTATAGAATTGAGTGGTCAGCTGGAGTGTTTAAGGAGGCCATGGGTTCCACATGAACTGAATCCATGGAAAGAACACAACTTCACACATTATGGTCTGATGAAATAATCATTGGACTGGTTCACATAAATATGTACAACTCTTGATTTTTCTTACATGTGATTCCATACATTTGATGAATGCATGAATTGTCTTCGTTATATCATTGCGTCTGTCATGGTGTGGAGTCTGGAGGAGTCACAAGATGATGCCCAGTAGAATCAGGAGCCCATGCACCACAGGGCCTAGCAGTAAAGGGGCAATGTTCACAGAAAATCCATCAATCAATCACTAGTATTTATATACCGCTTTTCAACACAAAGTTCACAAAGCAGTTTACAGGCTAATAATAATAATAAAGTTAACTGGCTCCCTGTCCCAAAAGGGCTCACAAACTAAAAAAAATGCAAAACACCACCAGCAACAGCCACTAGAAAAGACACTGCGCTCTGGCGGGGAAAAGGGACAATTATTTTCCCCCTGCTAAATATAAGACAAGCACCACTTGAAAAAGTGCCTCTTGCTCAATTAGCAAGGGTTAATTAGCAGAAAACACTTTGTTTAGTTGAGCTATACAGCAATTCCATGTACTTACAAATCCTCTGTCATCAGTCAATACAGTTATACTGACACCCAGTAAATCCATGGCAGAGCTCAACGAAGTAAACCAAGCCACAGGTTTCAGGTCAAGTGAAATGATGGTGGGAATTAAAAATCCATTCAGAGAAAATAGCTCATGTGACCACACCACAAGGTTCAGATGAAACGTCTCCACAGAGAAGACTCAGCTTTCTCATACCTTTATATAGACACATCTCTCATAACACTTGAAGTAACTTTTCATGCATCAGAGGCTCTTATTCATGCATGCACGCACACACACATTCAGAGGATGCTCATCAGTGACGCAGTCTGGGAACAATTTTGGATTTTTTTTATTTTTTTTTAAAGAAAAACAGGAATCTGGGATTTTATTTTATTTTTTAAAAAAACATATACAATTGGGAATTTTCTATAAATCCTTAGTGTATATTTCCAACAATTAGAAATTTCATTAATGTGAAGTCCTGTCAGTGTTGTTGGGAGAGTTCCTGGGTGGGGGAGGTGAGAAAGTTGGAGGCACACAGCTGGAAGACTTTAATTAAAGGGCATGAAGGCATTTTTTGCAGTTGCAAGATCAAGCAGAAGATAAACAAGTGTGAAGCCTCCATGAACTAAATGTCAGACACGCACCCAATATTTACCCACAAAAGGGAGAAAAGCAAATACCTTGTGGAAGAAGAAGATAGAAAGTGACATTTTTAAAGTCCAGAATATCTAAGTTATTTAAAACTAAATTTTCTAAAAGCAAAAAGGAGAATTTTTTTCTCCTCATGGTGACTTCTGCCCACCAGTGACTGTCCCAAGGCTGAGACATGACAAGGCCTCAAGGTGTCCAGCCAACTGGAGTGTTCCCTTCAGATCCTAAGAGCAAACTTCCTAACAGGATAAAGCCCTGAAAGTAAAGTGTGGGAACGAAACAGGTCATTATTACATGTTTTACGTGTTCCTTAGTGAGGCCTGACTCTCTCAAATGGCACTGTTGGCCTGCAGTAGTGTGGCAGAAGCATAGGCCTAGCGTCAGAGCCATTACTAATGGCTCAGAGCCATTACTAATGGCATTACTAATGGGCAGAAGATTTAGCCGAGAGGGTTAATGCTTCCGTTTGCCCGAAGATAACACCTGAAGATCTCAAGGTCGTGAGCTCGGGACTGCCGGAAGTCTCTGCGAGCAGCAGACCTTGGAAACTGCGGCTGATTACAAGCTGAGTTTCAGCTGCCTCGTGGGAGGAGGAGTGTGCTGAAATCAGCTGCATCTCTGGTGGCAGCAGGGAAGCCTCATCAGCCAGCAGACGACAGACGGGTGGCTAAAGAAAGAAGGCTAAATCCAGAAAGAAAGATCTGTAGGAGTGTTGTTCTTGGAAGATAGAACATTCTGTAAATTGTAAAAACCTTCGGGTTTGTGAGAAAGTCTGCCTATGTAAACCGCCTTGAGTTCAATCATTAGAGAAATCTAGTGATATTAAGAAAGGCGGTATATAAATAAATGTATTATTATTATTATTACTAAACAGGCACTTTCCCCTCATGGGTATGTACCAAGAAGTTTAGATAGCTGGAGTGGCCATGACGTCACATTCTTGAAGCCCTGGACCGGACAATATGGCTGACCTTGTCCGTGACGACGAGGTTTGCCACCGGAGGGGCTCTCTCGCTCGCACGGCGTGCGTGTGAAAGTTAATTTTATGGGGGGGGGGTGAGTGTAGAAGTTTAAAAAAATACTCTTAATAGCCTAGAAGTAAAAAAGAATACCTCTCATATTGACAACTACTTGTGTTATGAAGAGCTTTTAATGTAATATAATTACGTGGAATTAAACCTTGGAATTGCATATTAACTCATAATAACGTTACCAATGATGTTTCTCCACGATCACATGTTGTTATTTTGGTAAGTTTTTACTTCAGGAGTAAATGATTCATGCCTAAACATCACGCGAAAACCCATTTGAACTGCTTGGAATGAGCAATGTTTTGCACTTAACAACATGGCCGCTAAGCCCGCCTCCTGGAGTCAATCCATCCGTATTGAACTCAATGGGGAGGGCCAGGGGTTGGTATGTACAGTAAATTGTTACATTTGTTCAGGCCTCTTATCTGCTTATAGCAGTGGCTCCTGAACAGAAGACGGTTTTATTAGAGCAATGTTGTCCGTTTTTGGAATTTAAAGCATTATTGACTCCTGTCAGATCATTTCTAGCCCTATTGACTCATGAAGTAAATATAGAGGGAAAGTGAGGTCAAGTCCAGTAGCCAAGCTAATATTTATCCTTCAAATCGATACATTCTGATACTAATCAAAAATTACGTTCACCAGATGCAACTTCAATATTCACAGCAAGGATAGAAGGGAACCAATCAGAAAATACGTTGATCTGAAATTTCTAAATTCAAAAAACCCAATGTACTAAGGAAAACTATAAATAGAATTCTAGTCCTTTAAAGACATGTATTAGTCCGGTCTCAATCCTAACCCCGCAAAGATATGAATACAAATGATAGATTTCCATTGATGAGGTTTCCACTCTGAATAGACATAAGCCTAAATCTCTCTCTGGTTCCACCCTCTTTCTCCTTTGAAATTCAGAACGGTTACACAATTCCCATAGCTTGTAAGAATCTATTGCCCTTCCCCCCACCAATCAGACAAAATCCTGATATTACAGGAAAAATCAAATGCTAATATTAGCACAAAATAAAAAATAACACCCCCCCCCAAAAAAAAATCTCTCATGATTTACAGCAACAGAATTTTGGGGTTTGGGAGAAGGGATGTTGCAAAACTTTGTTAAATGTGCACATCAGGCAATCTCATGTCTCATTTGCCGAGAATCTCAGCTGCTTGCTATTTATGAACATTCTGACAGTGCATAACAATGAAGTATTTGTTGAGGGCACTACTAAAGTAGATTTACCTGGAATCTATTGTCATCTGCAGACTACAATGGCCTTTCCTTATCACTAATAAATACTTGGATATAAAGTATAAGCTGTGACTCACCAAAAAACTGCGCTTGAACAGAAGTTCAGTACAAGATGATTTTAAAACAAAACCATGTCAACAGTTGCCTTCCCCCACCAGCCATATGCTTTGCCTTTCCTGCTATAGAACCTCTGTAGAAGAGAAGGCCTGTTTAAGACTATTTGCTTGGATTAAAACTTCTCCTCACTTATCAATCCACTAGCTCTGGGTTCCAATATTGGAGCTTCTCTCTACTCTTCAATGGAAGGAGGTGATTTTGAAGGGAGGCTTGATCAAGGCTTGGTATCTACAATACTTCAGGACTCAATGCATAAGAAACGCTGCTTTGTCCTCCTTCTGCCCTTTCTTTCTCTCAGCAGATGCTCACAGCTTTTCAATTTATTTGTTTACTTAAATATTTATCTTACTAATTCATATACTGCTTTTAATCCAATGATGCTATGGTGGGTTCCATGGAAAATTAAAACAGAATTTTTTAAAACACACACACAAATGCAATTTAAAACAATAAAACTGGCAGCAGAATAAACGGCGGCGGCAGTTTTAAAATCATCCAAGAACAATAAAAGGATAGTTAGAGCACTTACAAGTACAAAGTAATTTTAAAAAAATTGTCTAAAGCCTGGGTGAAGAGACTTCATCTATCTTTTAGGTTTAAAGATAGAAAGGAAGCCACCAGATGAATTTCCTTATGGAGGAAATTCCATAAATGGACTGGCAGCTAAAAAAGCCCTCTCCCCAGAGGCAGATCTACAGGGAGGGCAAAGCTCTAAGTGTTGCAAGAAGCCTTACCCTGTCATGTAAATCCCTCCTCTCCCTTGCTGCTGTAGCCAGTAACCAATGCTAAGATGTTGCTTTTCCCTGTGAGGATTGGCTAAAATGGTGCAAGAGAGGAGTGATTTCCACTGCAAGGCAAGGCTTCTTGCAAAACTTAGAGCTTTGCCCTCCCTTAGATCTGCCTCTGCCTCTCCCTAGTAGTCTCTTACCTTGTTTCTGATGGCACAGGTATGGATGACACCCACAGTTCACACTGGAAGGTGAACACCAGGACCCATTTTTTATAATGACAATCTGTCCAGGACCCACTGGAAGTGATGTCATGGTCAGACGTGCCACCATTGTTATGCCAGAACCTGCTGCTTTCCTGAGAATGCAGCCATAAATTGGGTTATTTCTCAGCTATTTGCCAATAGCAAAGTGAATCATAAAGGAAAAAAACAGCCTATGTACAACCTTGACACAAGCAAAACCACCACACAGCCCTCCCCTTTTCCTGCCTACCATCTTCCCATATTTTCAATATGGCTGCCCACCTGAAATTGGGTCGCGACCTACTGGTGGGTCCCAACCCACAGTTTGGGAACCACTGCTATAATACATTTGAAGCTCTGTGTCATCTGTCTATCAACCTTTAGCTAGTCTCAAGGAACCTGTGAAGGAAGCATGTTTGGTGAGTCTTGGAAAGCTTCCTCTTTCCATCTGACAACCTCTCTTCCACCTCTTCACTGGAGGCTCTTCAATGTAATATAGAGAGAGCATCTCATTCTCCATTGAACAGGAGGAAAATTCAGATACAGCAGGGTAAAAACCAAAGGGGTGGCAGCAGTGGTGTCATTCAAATTATTTAGGAACAGGAACTCACTTTTGATTGGCATTTGTCAGGAACCCGGAACCAGCCACGTTCTGGTCCATTCTGGTCCATTCCACGTTCTGGTCCATTCCCCCTGAATGACATCACTGGGTGGCAGCAGGTTTCTATTGGCAGCAGGTACTGTTGTGGAATAAGTGGGTTGAAACAAATGGGAGTGTATCCCATGGACTCGAGGCAACATTCTTGCCACTTTAGCCTGTGAAACAGATTCAAAGTACCTTCTTTCTTGTTGCCCTCCTCCCTTGTAATTCTGAGAAAAGCCTGAACAGGTGCCAGTAAAGTTACAGCCAGTAAAACAGCTGAAACTTTCAGAGCACACCCAGAGTGCCAGCTGAACTCTTAAGCTAGAGACCAGAGACTCAAAAGCAGCCATTTGGTGCCACTTTAGAGCAATGGATTCAATTTATAATCCAGCAGCCAAAAAATAAAGGAGCAGCTCCTGTTCCTTTAAGAGCATTCTGGAACTGCCTGAGTGTAAACTTACTTGCACAATGCTGACCAATACACCAAATGACAGGCTGCCTTTTCCATCTAAATTCAGTTGCCTTCGTATTTTTACTCCCAGAATGCTTGGGCCAGCACTTTAATAAATGCAACAGACCTTTCTTTCTCAGCTCCATTTGATCTCCTCTGAGTGACTAGCTAGTGTGCAGCCTTCACCAGCTTCTTCGTCTGATTGGAAGGCCGCAACTCAATCAGGGTTTGTGCACGCCCCTTTTTAGATTAATTCGCAGCACTGCCGCTAGCCAATTAGTGCATTGCTCTGCCGACATGCATTTTCTTTTGGAGGAGGAGCATGTTTTGCTTTTGCCTCCCTACAAAGAAGATGACGCTTGGCTGGCTGATCCATTAACTAGTAGATCACTGGTTCCTAAACTGTGGATCAGGATCCACCAGTAGGTTGCAAGCCAATTTCAGGTGGGTCGCGAAGCACCTAGAGCAGCCATATTGAGAATGGGATGGGTTGGGATGCTGGAAAGGGGGAGGGTTGTGTGGTTGCTTTGTTTGTGTACGGTTGTAAAAAGGCTTTTTTTCTTTCTGATTCACTTTGCAATTGGCAGTGAGGAATAACCCAACTTTGCTGCATTCTCAGGAAAGTAGTTGGCTCTGGCGTGACAATGATGGGACTTCCAGCCATTACATCACTTCCGGTGTGTCCCAGACAGATTGTCATCCTAAAAAGTGGGCCCCTGTGCTAAAATGTTTGAGAACAACTGCAGTAGATATTTCCATTTGCTCCTCCTCCTAACTCTGCCCCTCCTTGCTGCGCTGTGCTGCAAGCAACTAGCTTTCTACTGCTTTCCGTTTACCTTAGTGCTTTTCTGTATGTAGATCACCCTAGTGCACGGCCCTGAAAATGGTGAGGCCCAAAGTATATGTTACAATGTTAATCTAGCTTCCAAAGTGGGGTTCTGCTGTACTTATACATCTATCAAGCAACAAATACTTTATGCCATTGTCATTAGGTGCAATATCTGTGCATCCCACATAACCTTCAATTGCTGATAGGTGGGGATTGCCACACCTTCAGTTGACGACAGCCAAGGCAACACTACCTGTGGAGTGAAAGCCAGAACCTGGTTAACAATGGAACACATGAATACACACAGAGTATGGAACAGGGAGGAGTGACCACTGTTTGCAACTTCACAGACCAAATTTGGGTAGGTTAATTGTAATTACATGGTTAGAATTCATCCAGTGTTATGTATGCAGGAGGATAGCCAGAGGTTAAGCCTGAGCAAGAGAGCTGGAGGGGTGGAGCTACTCACCCTTCCAATCAGGAGCCCTGAGCTATATGAATCCTGCAGAGTGGGAAAACTGGGGGTGGAGTTTACATTATACAGGAGTCGGGCTGTTGCCCTGAAGTTCAGTTCTAACTGTTGCCTGTTGCAATAAGGTTCTGTAGCATGGAAACCAATATATGACATCCAGGATGCTGCAAGGTGGTAGAAGCATTCACTGAAAAGACTTGTGGTGTGATGTTGGAAAGAAAAGGCCCCAAAACATGGTTTTGTGCATTTCTGTCTGTCAGAAATAGAGTTGTTGGGTGAGATTGGAAACTATTTGGCAAAATAGTAAGCTTAGTAAGCTGTAGTAATGCTTTTTTTTTTTTAAGACAGTTCAATTTTGAATTGTATTCCAAAGGTGTATTTGATCTGAAATAAAGCATGGATTTTCACCTCCCCAATTCCAGCTCCTCAAGTGCAGCAAAGTGCCTCTCCCATCCACAATAAAAAGGTGCCATTTGTTGGATATCAGCTGAATGAATTATTAATTTTATCACAGCTTAGATGACAGCTAATATTAGAACATTGAATTATTAATTTTCCAAGTGTGACTATATAAAAAAGCAGGAATAAACACAAACTGGGGCACATTTTTAGGGAGACGGTACTGTGTGTACATGATCTGTAGTTAAAGGGAAACAGTTTAAACACACGCACAAACACACACACAGGAGGCATGACTTTTAAAACCAAATAGTATTTTTTTTTGTACCTCTTACACTACAATTATAACAGGAAGTATAATTGTACTGCTGTGTCTGCAGTCCAAATCAACAAGGCATGTAGTTTGCTTGGCTGCATAATGACTTATTGGGGTAACCAGGCCAATGTGGAGCTAAAAGCATTTGTAGCTCTTAATAAAGGAATAGACTTTGTATGCATAAGGCATAGCCTAAGAAGGATGCTTGATCCCTAGAGGATGCCACGTACCTTATCTTTTGCCCTCTTGTTTTCCTCCTCCTCATGTTTCACTTACCTCCAAGCCTCAGGTATCTAAACACTGCAGGACCTCATTTCCGTCTTTGTCTCTCTCTTCCTTGTTTGCTTGTTATTTATTTATTTTAATGCTTCAGTCCTGAGAGTTGGCGTAGGATTTATCTGGTTGTGCTGCCCCAGAGGCCAATACTGATTTTCCTGTCAACTATCCCCCTTTGCAAACAGTCATCCTCTTTTCCATCCCCCCACCCCCTGGTCTCCAGATGAGCCATGGAGCTTCAAAAACTCTTCCTCACTCCAAGCCCCACTCAGAAAGGTGTCCAACTGTCATAAACGCTCCTTTCAAGCAACTTGGAGCATGCTACCATCTGGTACACAGGGGAAGGAAACAAAGCCAGGGCCAGAACAGGGGTACAGTGAGGATACTGACACAAATATGTATATGCGCATCTATTGGAGGGCAATGTTTCCAGCCAGAAGAGAAACAGCTGTCTGTCCCCAAGCTTCACTGGGAATTAATCCAGCTCAAAGCTGGATTAACTTCTCCTTTTTTTAACCCTTCTAATTCCCCCTCGATACAACTTGTACTCCACTGCCACATACAGTGATGATTTAGCATACACAAAGCAGAGAGAGGTGGCTGTTTTACCATTTTAGACAGGGTCTAAAATTCTGTGTGTCCTGGAATCTGCATTTATATCATTCTTGAAAACAGATTTTCCTTATTGCAGTCTGGAGGCAGAAGTGCTTACTGGTAGAAGTGTATGGCGATCCTGGGTATTATCTATAATATTGTTATCTTTGGATTTTGGCTTTGATTTCCGAATGGTGGAAGGCAGAGCAGCTAAGCCCTGACAGGTTTGGTTTGCTGTAACACCTCATGGAGGATCTCTTGTTTTTATCTCTGCTATGCAGACTTTGTACAGTACGTACCGCATTTGTAGACAGAGGTAGGAATTTTATCTAAAAATAAGTTATTTGCTGCCACCCCTTTCCTGTGTGCCCCTTCTCTCTCCCAAGAGAGGGAGAAGGAAACACAGCTAGAAGAAGGCTCCTATGGATCTGTATCCATGCAAATTATGAAAATTAGGGCACAATCGTAAGTTGCGCTTGCGCTGCTAAATAGCAGGCGCAAATCTGAGCAAGCAGCGCGGCGTGAATTAGCAGCCGCATCCCGACTCCACCCCCCTCCCAGGGCCAGGATGCCTCCCTGTCTGCTCACCCCACCCTGATTTTTTTATACATGTAAAGACCATTTTTATATATGTGTCTACTTAGTGCTGATTGTCCTCCAGAGAAGCACAATCTATTGAATAGCTAAAAGCTGAAAGTCACTCAGAGGCAAAGAATTGTACAATTCTATGTAGTTCCTCTTGTAAACCCAGGGCTTGTTTGTAAAGGAAAAAGGATCAAAGAGTTAAAGAGTGATGCATTAATAATTTTAGAGAAGTCAGGTACTCTGTAATCCTAGCTTTTCTTTACAGCAAAAACTTTGTAGTTACACTTGAAAAGTGATACATATGTATTTCTTTCTTATTTTTAACTTTATGTGATTTCACACATTTTGGTTATGTTGTCGATTATGAGGGATTCAATAAGATACACAATCTCCCTGTGTATTTTATTTTGACACATCTCAAATGAAAATACAGCTCATTATGTTTTACCGAATTCCAACACATTGTCACCTGTTTTATGCATTCAAATATATTTCAGTCTTGGTGGCATAGGTATCTGAGGGCGTAATCCTAACCTGCGCTGGAACAGGCTGGCCGCCTGGCCTGTGCTGTATCCAGTGGACATTAGTCCCCTTACCCCGGGTTAGGTGCCAGCCATGCCGATGGGATTACTCGGATCTGCGCCTGCTGTTTAGCAGATGCAGGACCAAGCATGTTTGTTCCATTACCTCGAAGCAGCCCTTACCCTGGTGCTGGAAAGTTGGTTAGGATTGCACCCTGAGTGTATTCACTTGCCAAATGGCAAACATTTGCTAAGATGACAGCCTGCCCACAGGTGAATGTGTATAAGTGCTCCCGATTTCCCTTTCTGAAAGAAGACCTGACAGCACTATAATGATCAGGCTAATACTGAAGTCAGGGAGAAAAACACCTACATTTATCAGGCATTTATCTTGCTTCCACTGCTGAGAAACTATACTTCGTGAGTATTATATTTATTTAGCCTTTATCACTTCTATTTGAAATTATGGTCAAACTACCTCATTCAGTGTATGTTGTCCAATATACCTGTCCAAGATGATTAGAGACGGGGAATGTGCAAGAGATCAATGTGTGAGATGTATGCACTATAAAGGAGAACATCACCCACCAAGAAGAATTAATCTTAAAACGTTGCATCCAAAAAAATTGTAGTGGGTAAAGTCTATAGACCTGCACACAAGCAAGACTTTCTAGATCCCACTGAAACCAAAGTATAGCATTCAGGGTTTGCTCATGCCCTTGCAGCACTATGTGTAGCTGCCCACTGTTGTGTGATTCCTTGTGTGTTCAATGGTGTGTGACTTGTCCTTATTTAGGTGCGCCTTCTCCTCTCTTTCTCCCAGCATCTCAAAAAGGCTTAGAGGATGAAAGAGGAAGTTGGAGAGGAGAGAGCAGTGGCATAGAGTGGCAGTGGATGGCTTATGACCAGGCCTAGTAAATCAGGTAAGCAGGGATGGGAATTTGGCACAGCAGCAAGACTCTAGTCGGGTCTCAAGTCTCCACCCCCTAAGACTCGACTCGGGAATGAGTCCTAATGTATCTTGCTCCCCTGTGGTGACTGGCCCCCTGTGGCAACTTGCCTCCTAAAATTCCTGAGTCATTTTTACTTGAGTCAGAGTGTTTTGTGAAGCTAGCCACACACAGGTCAGGCACACGAGGGCACAGATCAAAAGGGACTGAGCAAGGTGGGAAGTATGGGACAGACAGCATGAGGGGATAGAAGTGGCAAGCAGGACCATCGCATGCAGCAGCTGGGAGGCTTTTGTTATGACTACGATCCAATCCTTTGCAGCTCTACTCAGTCCCATTGTGGCCATTCATTGAATGAGGCATCTTCCTCCCAAGTAACAACGGAAACTGCGTGATGGCTAACAACTGCCTTCTTCCCCCACCCCCCCAACCTGGGCTTCTCCAGGCACTCCTAAGGCAAGAACCCCT
>JAJKFI010039594.1:0-31864 GCA_029204185.1 Lerista edwardsae | reverse complement strand
CCTTCCTTCCTTCCTTCCTTCCTTCCTTCCTTCCTTCCTTCCTTCCTCCCTCCCTCCCTCCCTCCCTTCCTTTCTTTGCTGGTGAGAGGAACAAACATATAAGCAGCATATAAGGAACAAACATATAAGCAACAAACCTCAAACAAACAAAACAAATCGCTGATGTGATCTTTAGTATTAAAAGATGCACTTTCGATAATGTAAAACAAATATTCGTGTTGTTAACACAGATATTACAAAGAAATTTTCTTAAAAGCCCCACAGAAAATGAGAATGCGGTTCCAGATAACACTTAATTCAAACTAAGTGACTAGCAATAACCCCTGGAATAAATTCATGAACTACAATTAAGTATATTTACAATAAGTGGCTTGGTTGGAAACACCTATTCCCTCCACGGATAAAATAAAACCTGCCTCCTGCAAATGCCAAAATAAGTTAAATGAAGATGCTTTTAACAAGGTTATTACTTAAGCAATGACAGGTTTACGGATTTTAGCACCACTGGGTTTTCACAGGAGCTGCAGCAAGTGCTAAAATAACACACACCTTCAGGTTCATTAAATTCACCCGCATGATGAAAGAACTGATATTTTGCTATATTACTATTGTGCCTCAAAGAACTGTCTATAAATAAGGCACACTAATAACTGTTTTAAGCGCCCCAAACAATAATATAATTCTTCTGAGCTTATGTGCGCAGAGGAGCAAAGGGGAGGGGAGGCTAAAGAGGTGCATAAGGAAAACTCCTTTTTCTGTAGCAGTTGAGCTCATTGGTACCAGGTATTTAGCCATTCATTTATCATGGTGACGCTATATTAAAATCGTCCTTATGCATTAAACAAGCAGAACACTGGCCAAAATAAAAGGAACATTTTAGCAGGTGGGGAAATGACATCTATGAATTCCTGGCCTCTAAATATTTGCTTTTTAATTAAAAAAAAAGGCAGTGCAGCTATTTTAAAGGTGAGCCGATTTATGAGCAGTTATAAATTAAATGCCAGTCATATTAACGGCACTTTTAATGTGATTGCAGTGCTTGTAATTGGGCACTGCCGTGATCACCAACCCGTCGAGTCTGTTTGGGGAAGGGCCAGCTTTTTGCCAGTGAAAAAAAGCAGAATCTCGAATAAATCAATAGAGTCTGGCCTTTAGAGACCTAGAAGACATATGGACGGTAATAGAGTATCTCAGGTTGTCTTGTGAATGATTCCATCTGGATGAGGGCTTGGTGTTATTCACAGCCTTCTTCTCCCCTAAAACACCTTCAATCTTATCCACAGCCTCGATCTCAAATGTCAGACCACCTGGGATATGCAGCTGTCAGGCTGAAAGGGGAGCTGCCTGGGACTCGCCCTGGCCTGCTCATCAAGCCGATACTGTCACTGACAGGCAACCCATGCTAGGTGCACGAGGGTGACAGGAGTATCAAGGGCAGGGAAAAGTGCATGACTTTGGATTGAAGACGCAACCAAAAAATATACACGGATGTATAAACACACACACGCCGTACTTGAGCTGTGCGTTCCTGTAAACACGGTGACATCTATTAGGAGATTCAGTGCTCTCATACACATCAGTATTTTGAAGCCTCTGACATTTGTCAGCCAACATTTATTTCTGTAGGAGGAGACAGATTCTTCTCGCACTGACACCTAAGTAAAGCTGCAGCAAATTCAACCACAGTCACACTCCCGGAAAAGGTAGGCAAGGAGAGGTCTGTGTTATTACCTGTGGTTGGAAGCATTTTGCAGACAGATCTCGACGAGAGAAGGTTCTAGACAGTCGTAAATGCTCTTCCTGGGATATGCAAAGGCTCAAGCCACATTCAGTTCAGATGCACATTTTTTCTTCTTCTGCTGCCTTTAACTAGGATTCAATGGACTACCTCGCCGCAAGTTAACTGCTCACACCTGACTGTTCTCAATTAGCCCAAGGGTAACCGGATGCTTGCTCAGTAAGGATGAAAATACACAACCCACAGGACAAGGTCAAGCAGGTATGTCAGAGGCAGGCCAAGGACAAACAGGCTGGAGACAGGTAGGAACCTGATGGAGTGCTGACAATTCTGTGTGCCTGCCTCACAACTGGAATTTTCTAAAGATTTCTAGATATATCAATACTTAGTTGTTGCCATAAAATCTATAAAATGGATCAAATGATTCAGAGATGAAAGACCATAGATATTTATTCACAGCGCAATCCTACGGACTGCACAGCGTCGGCGCAACCCTGTTGTGCCAACGCTGCGTGTTTAGTGCTGACACGGATGCGCCAATCAGCACACCCGTGTCAGCACTAAGGTAATGGGACCGGCGCTGCAGGCAGCACTGGTCCTGTTGTGCCCGCCCAGCACCTCCCTTGCGTTGGCCAAAGCCAGCCGGCGTGAGGGAGGCGCCATGATGGGGCAGCTTGGGGATTGGCGGGAGGAGTGTGGGAGGTGGGCAGGACATAGGCGGGATGTGCGCGGGTCCAGGATTCGGCCAAATGGCCATATCCTAGACCCATTTGGGAGGCCACGTGGCCCCAATTCAGGCCGCGCAGTCTCCTTGGATCTGCACCTGCTGTTTAGCAAGCGCAGATCCATGGAGCCCATAGGGGAGGCTGGAGCCTCCCCTATGGTAAGGGAGCGCATGCTCCCTTGCCGCAGGGAGGCTCCAGCCTCTCCTAAGCAGCGCTAGGATATGGCACTGGCCTGTCGGCCTCGCCAATCTGGTGCTGCTTAGGATTGCGTCCTCAGTACCATTTCTATATATTCCCTGCCATCATTCCTTGGGGAAAGTACAGGAAAATAACTTCACGATGATGATGATGATGATTAATAATTTATTGTCATTGTATTACACAACGAAATTCACTGACACCCGGAGACCAAACCAACACACACACTAAGCTCCCAACAATCCCCCCACATCCCCCACCCCTACCCCCCCTTGAAATTCCTCTTTATAAAACACAAACATCCACACAATAGACAATAATACAGTCCGACTGCCCCTATCTACTGGTACTTAAGTTCGTTGTTCAATGCTGTTATGGCTCTAGAGTAAAAACTGCTTATGAAACGTGTCGTCCGTGATGAGTTTGGGCTTTCTATTTGACTGCCTGTATCTTGTAGCAGCATAGGTATCTTGTTTTGAATTTGATCTTTCCAGGTGATCCATTAGTAATTTTATAGAGAAGCTACATTAAGCGTACTGTTTTCTGCATCTTGGCCAGCTCCTACCACCAGAGTGCTCTTGTCCAACAACATAGCCTGATGGGTTGCAGTTCACAGGAGAGCTTTTTTTTTTCCCCATGCAAACAATTCCACAGAACCCATTGAGCAAGGAACATCAAGTTGTATGCAAGGGATACACAAGATTGTGTTCCACATGCACAAGATTTTCCCCATGCGGAATGAGTGAGTGAGACATCAATCTTAACATCTGCTATTTTTTTGGTCTTCCTTTTGTGCTGCTGTGCTTGTCTTAATGAGCTTTTCTGTTCAATGCAATGAGCGGTGGCATTCCTAGAGGGGGCAAAACACTATGTTTTTCAGGAGCCTAAGCTCCTGTGTAAAGCAGCCCCTTCCCCTTCCCTTCAGAGCCATTTGCAGCTCAGAGAGCAAAGCCTCATGGCTTGCTGGCTTGGAGGCTTTGCTCTCTGAGCCGTGAATGGCTTTGAAGGTGAAGGGGAGGGGACTTTTTACACAGAAGCTCAGGGTCCTGCAAAACTTGGCATTTTGCTCCCCCTCTAAGAATGCTACTGGCAATGAGCTTGTAAAAAGCTACCAACAGTTCCACTGGAACATGTGACATAAATTGTTCTTCTGTACAGGTTTCTTTGGAATTATTCCTATAGCAACTGAAAACATCAAAAGTGTGAGTCCGTTATGTGAATATTTCTTAAAATGCAGTATCCTACATTTTGTTTGTGTGTTTGTTATTTTGCATATAGTGCTTCGCAGCCATCATTCCAAAAGCTTTCCCATGGGTGCATTAATGCACAGGAATTACTATATGTCCTCGCACCACTTTGGGTGGGAAACATAGTTTCCTTCCATAGTTCAGAACTGACTAGAAGCCATTCCGACCCTGAGGCAAGGAGCCATACTTTGAAAGGTGAAGGCGATGGGATGTGCAGCAATGCCTCTGCGCATTGCGAAGCCAAGGAAGAGAAGCCATGCGTTCTCAAGCTGGTGTTGCTCTGCCAACTGCTCATCCAAAGCTTTTACACCTCGCCAAAGCCGCTTCAAGCCTCCACGACTTGCAAAGTGGGGGAAAAAAAAAAAGGAATTGAAGAAGCAAAAATAAATATTACAGCACGTAAGAATTAAACATTACCTACTTAAATAGCAATTATGGGGCTGAAAACAAGATCGTCACACCTGTACAAGAAAAGACATGCGAGCTTCAAACATCTGTTTGGATCCACCTGCCAGGCACCTGTTTTGCTGTTTCAATGCCATTTGATTGCTGGAGATGTAGAGGCTCTTGTGAGGTAATGAGTGATTTTACATTATGCATGATTGAAAACAGGTGTTGTAATGCTCTGCGATTCTATGCATGAATAATTCAGTTTGTTTTGAGCAAGATACTTAAAAGTATGCAATGGCATTTATTTATTTATTTATTTATTTATTTATTTATACATACATACATACATACATACATACATATGTAGGTTGTCCTTTCACAAGTATTGGTGTTTTGGTTTTTTTTCTCTCCCCCCACTTTTCTTTCCTTCAGTAGGAACATCCATGGCCATTTCTTACTCAGTCGGATGGAACAATCCTAGAAAAGGTGAAATTGCCTATAGTGGCTAAACTGGAAAACCCAAAGGCCTTTAGCAAAAACGGAAAAAGGGCAGTGCAATATTGGGATTATTTCTTGCAGTATTTCCTGCAATCTTTTGCAGAAATGGTAAAATGTATGCGCTCCAAAACTTGACCCAAATCCAAAAGCTAACATTGTGTTCGTAAAAAGATATTGATTATTTCTAAAAATTATCGTGAGTTTCTGCTTATCAAGTGTAAAATCAATCAATTAATCAGCAGTATTTATATACTGCTTTTCAACACAAAGTTCACATAGCGGTTTACAGGCAAATAAAAATGAAGTCCCAAAAGGGCTCACAATCCAAAAACAATGCAGAACACCCCCAGCAACAGCCACTAGAAAAGACAGTACATCTGGGTGAAGAGGGACAATTACTCTCCCCCCGCTAACTATAAGAGGAACACCACTTGAAAATGTGCCTCTTACCCAGTTAGCAGGGGTAAAACATAGCAATACTTTGAGGATATCCCGACTAGGAGCACAATCCTAACCTGGAGTTAGACCAGCACAGCTAGGCCAGCAAAGTTTGACTGGCATCAGGGCCAATGTAAAGCGTGTTTGGACCACTCTCGGAGTCAAGATGGCACACATCTGTGTACTGGCCCGAGAGTGGTCCCAACATACTTTACAGTGTCCCTTGTGCTGGCTAAACTTTGCTGACTTAGCTTATGCTGGCCTAACTCAGTTTAGGATTGCGCCCTAGGTCACATCTACAGAAGCAAGAGACACTGAGAACCATGCTTTCTTAGAGGTTTTCATTAGACACTCTTTCAAAAGTTGGAGTGGCTTGCCGCTTCTGCCATGAGAGCTGTTGGGAGAAATATTGCAATGAAATGTCTCTTTGTGTCGTTTTGACATATGTCTGTATATAAAGCGATAGGCACTTAGGCACCGAGAACCATGTCCACAGTTTCCTTTGAGGTTTTCACTAGAGTCTCTGTTTTAAAAGTTGGGGTGGCTTGCCTCCTTTGCAGTGAGAGCAAGACATAAGAAGAGCCCTGCTGGATCAGGCCAAAGGTCCATCTAGTCCAGCTTCCTGTATCTCACAGTGCCCACCAGATGCCTCAGGTAGTACACACGACAACAAGGTAACTGCTTCCTGTTGCCACTTTATTGCATCTGGCATTCAGAGATAGCCTACTTCTAAAACCAGGAAGTTGCACATAGCAACCATGGCTTGTAACCTGTGATGGACTTTTCTTTCAGAAATGTGTCCAATCCTGTGCAGAAATGTGTCCAATCCAAAGGTTCCAAAACTGATTGGGTTGTGACCCACCAGGGAAACCGGAAATGGGTGATTTTCCTTTAAGGGGAATGGCTCAGAAATAAGCAGCAGCACGATCTCCACGATTGTGTTGCTGTTGATCAGAGAAGGGATTTTTAAGCTTACCTGGGGATCACTATTGCTCTCTGGAGGGTCCAGGAAGCCAGTAAAGCCCTCTGTAGCCCTCCTGGCAGCTCCAAACTGCTGCAAAAATGAGAAAACCACTTCCTGTTTTGCTATGAAAACAGGAAGTGTTTTTTTCCTCTTTTTCCCAGCAGTTTGGAGCTGCCAGGAGGGCTGCAGAGGAGGTCGCAAGCTCCCTGGACCCTCCAGCGAGCCATAATGACCCCTAAATAAGATTAAAATTCCCTTCCCTTTCAACAGCAGCACAATCGTGGAAATCGTGCTGGCCATACAAAGATTTACAGTGCTCCCAACTCCCTTGTAGGAGTTTGGGAAGTACTGGTCCAATCCATAGCTGTCTGTGTTTTCCTTGCCCACGAGCACATATAAGTTCCTTAGATCACTGTCACATTTTCACACTGAGAAATCTGAAAATTAATTGTAATGGCTGGCATTAACTCTTTGAGGAATGGGCATGGAGGCAACATCAGAAGCGCAAACTGTGCCATGCAACCTCTTCTGAAACGCATGCTAAGAAAATGTACATGTGTTTGAGGCTAGCTTCAAGGACTGCAGAGGAAGCCGCCAGAACTAAATCCTGCAAGCTCTTATGCCCATTCACCCCATGTTCCCTTTACAGTGCTGCCAAAAGGACTGATACATAGTGCCAGATACGGTGATTTTTGACATGTGTCCACTAGGATCAGAATTTGAACCTTTAATTGCATTTCAAATAGCGATTCATCTGCCTTTGATGGGACCCTATAACATGCAGCAAAGAGAAGTCCTGGCACCTTGTTCCAGGGCCCAGCAGCTCACTTCATATCTTGGCATGCAATAGAGGGCTTCCTTGAGTTGCCATGGCTGTCAGAATGTTCTTTCACACCTTTCCTACCAGGTACTGCAACTCCCCAAACACACGAGATTTGAAAACAACGTCTGTCAAAAGATGTGGCTGCCAGAACTTCTAAGACTTTGTACTAAGCTAGAGATCTGTTGGGGAGAATGGAAGAATGTCTTTCACTAACGGGAGAATCTTTCATTGTCAGATGGCCAGCCCAGCAAATAGAAAAGCACTGTCCTTGTGTCACCGTCAAAGAGAGCCACAAGGAAGACATTCTAGCAATGAAATGGGTCGGTGCAGCATTTTCTTAGCAATGAGATGGTAAGAATCCCTGACATTTCCTCTTTTTCTTTAGAACTCATTTTGGGCAATTCCAGTGCACTGGAGGCATTTGTGCTATTGCAACATCCTACACGCAGCTGAGACATCTTTTTGGAGTAGTCCTTGTCCTTTTTGAATTCTGCACCATCTTAGAAGGGTCACATGGCAACCCAGACAAGGACTATGTGGCTTGGGTTTCTTCATGGCTATTTTCCCTCAAACAAAGGATTCTTCTGACCTGCTGAGACTTGTATGTGCCCACAGGCAGCCCAATCCTAACGCTGTGCTGGAATGAGCTGGCCTGGCCTGCACCACATCCAGCATGGGGCTGGGACTGACTGCGGAGCATCCTGGGGCAAGGGGAACCGATTCTCCTTACCCCAGGTAATGCTGCAGCAGCCCAAATGGGGCTGCTCGGATCTACACCACCAAAATTATTGGCGCAAATCCAAGCAGCCCGGAATGAGGCTGGGCAACCCATGACGGGGGTTAGGATCTGGCCTAAGTGCTGGATCCTGGCACCCCCCCCCCTCCCCAGGCCAGTCTGCCCATGAGCCCGACCTCCTCTCCCCTCCCTGTTCCGCCTCCCTTCTGACCTCCTCCCACTCTCCCAAATTGGCAGCAGTGCAGAGGCCAGATTTGGCCTCCATGGGTTGCCACACTTCCTTGTGCCCAGAGCCGGCCTTAAGCCAATGTGACCACTGCCAGCACATTGGGCCCCACACTTTGAGGCCCCCACACCAGTGCAGGGAGGGTATCATCTGCTGCAGCAGCTGGGATCTCTATGGGCTGTGAGTCAGTAGGACAAGCAGAGCAGCTTTATCTTGAGCCCTCCCACCTGCCCCTGCCTCTGAAATGGACCTCCTGGAAGCAGTTGGCTGTGAAGTCATCATATTTTGACGCAGAACCACAAGCCCTATTCTTGGCAAGTGGGGGCCCCATGGAGAGAGTGGGGGCCCCGCGAGAATGATCTGCATTGGGCCCCGCTGCTCTTGGAGCCAGCCCTGCTTGTGCCAACCCAGCTGACTCGGGAATCAGCGCAAACATGTAAGGACTTGCACTGGCTGTGAGTGCAATTTGGATTGTGCTCTAAGTGAACCAAGCCAAACTGGCTAGGTAAAGGAGTAAGATGTCCAAGTAGTCCTAATGTATCAATTTGAGTGACCCAATGTCACCCACTTTGACAGTGGAGATCTAACTGTCAGTGGAGATCTAACAAATCCCCAAATACCATCAGACCAACCTCTGAGAAAGGGCATTGTGCCTGATTTGCCTTTTGCTTGTGCTTCCCGCATGTGCCCTCTTACACCACAAATGGGATATCTGTTTTTGTTAATGCATGGATTAACAAAGTCATTGTAATACAATATTCAATATCTTGAAAAAGCATGCTAATTTTATCTTTATTTTATGTTTTAGACAAGCTGGAGTCGTAAAGAAACCACTCTTATTATTTTGATGTTACACAGAACAATATTAAATGTGTCACTGTCATTTTTTGCACCCTCAATTTTTTTTTTGTTAATTTGTAAAAAAAAAAAGGGGGGGGGGCCTACAAAATTTCCAGTTGCCCTAAAGGGCCTATAGAAGCTCTGCAGCCTTGGCTGAAAGGGTCATACTGGAAGATGTCCAGTCTTTAAGAAGGAATGGTTGCAGACTTCCAGGAGGCCAATATGGCCCAATAGGGGGATAGTCCCAGCTGCACTGCTCCTTTTGACCAAAGCTCATGAGCTATTCAACAGGCCTCCTCCTCTTTAAGGCCTCCTCCTCTTTCAACAGACCTCATTTAAAGCCCTTAAATGAAGCTTTAAGGGCGGGAAATAAATCCTCCCTCCTGCCTTTCACTCTCAGAGCTGGGCCTACAGCCTCAGGTGTGAGGGCTAGTGAGTGGGAAGGCCACAGGAAGGAGAGGACTCTGCTGCAGCCCTTGTCTGATCAACGGGAATGGCTCAGAATATGCAGATCTATTTTCCAGCTGAAGGGGGCGGGGAAATCTTGGCTTCTTCTGAGCCAATCTCAAACGAGCCGGGGTTCCCCCAGCTCTACAAGAGAGAGCTGCTAAAGCAACCTTCCCTTGACTCATCAGAACCTCTTTCAGGAGACTTTTCTCTTCCTTCTGAGAGTGGATGGATCTTTCATTCACCAGTATTGCACAACCGGTCCCTAACCTTTAACTTTTGCCTGTGTCCTGTAAAATCACAGTTGGTACATAGTGTTATGTATACAGGAGGATAGCCAGGGGTTAAGCCTGAGCAAGAGAGCTGGAGGGGTGGAGCTAATCACCTCTCCAATCAGGAACCCTGAGCTATATGAATCCTGAAGAGTGGGAAAACTGGGGGTGGAGTTAACATGATACAGGGGTTGGGCTGTTGCCCTTCAGTTCAGTTCTAACTGTTGCCTGTTGCTTAGTTCAATTGTACCAGCCTTGTCTGAATTTCTATTGCATGGAACCCAATATGTAACACATAATTTACAAAATCATCAAACGTATATAAAAACAATACAATCCTAATGCTGAACATGCATTAGGATTGTATTGTTTTTATATACGTTTGATGATTTTGTAAATTATGTTTTATCATGTTTTTAGCCTTCTTACAAATTGCTTTGCAAACTAGGCTCTTACCCTGGAAAAGGAGGTATACAAATCTTCTAAATAAATAGGACAAGTAAATAGCACAGTGGCATTTCTACTCTTGTACTGACTCATTGAGGGCTTTAAATCAATCTGGGGTTGATCAATTAAAAAAAGGCAAGATGCTGAATGGCAGGTAGTATGGTGCGCTGCCAATAAAACCTGTTCTCCGCTGGGGCCTCACATTCCTATCAAGTTTGGCCAGCCAGCCTCTTTTTTCTGCCCGTAGGAACGTAGGGCATTGTCATTGGCCAGATGTAATGCTCTGCCTTCAGCCCTGTTTTATGGCAGATTCAGTGGGATTCCCTACGATAGCAGGTGGTGCTCTCGTACAATGTGCGCAATCGAAACACCCGAGCACACGCTGTTGTACTGTCCCTATTACAACAAACTTCCGAGTAAACACCTAGATTCAATCTTCGGTAAGATGAGAGGGAGGCCAGATGCGGACAAATTCTGGTTACTACTATCTAGTGAATTGCCTGGAATTATAGAAAGAACTGCAGCCTTCTTAAAATATATTGTTCGATCCCGTGAAACAAATTGGAAGAGCCTTGGTGTCGTAGCATGTTGATAAGTATGGCTCTCTTTTATTTTATTGTCTGTTAACCAAATTGTCTGTATGCCTTTTGGTGGTTGCTCATGTTATGCTAATAAAGGTTTTTATTCTATTACTACCCCAGTGCTGGTACTCTTGTGGTGGGTGCAAAAACATCTTAGCTTGGGCTTCTGGACAAGCTTGGTAATTTTAACAAACAGCCTAATCCTACCCACGGTGACTCAGGAGTAAGACATGGCATATGTTTTCCTTAAAGCATAATCAGTGTGGATTCCTTTAAGAGTCCCTCATGCACTAGAATTCTTGTGTATTAAACCACTACAAAAGAAAACAGGGGAACTTGAGATTATGACAAACTGAAGAGGAGGGCTGGAACTTGTTTGTACATCATCCTTCAATATTATCTTTGAAGTTTATTGTACTATTGTTTTCCTTGCAATTCTCTGCTACCAAAGCAGAGTTTGGACAAAACCAGAGGAGCACACAATTGCAAACATTCTGTGCAGAGGCTCTGGCAAGCAAGTTCACCTCTTGCGCAGCCAAGGTATCTGTGAGCATCTTCTGCCAGGTACCTGTAATCCGATTTTCTAGAACAGTAGTGCATTCCTTGTTATTCACAGCTGTAATCATGTTGAAGCTGTCAAGGGTTGTCTCCACATCTTCAATTTACTTCTCAAACTAAATCCCTCACTCCTTTTGTATGCCGAGGCTGCTGTGGCCTGGAACTCATCTCGTCTTTTAGTAACATCTTCCAGATTTGTTTTAAACTGATTAGACACTGCTGAAGAATCAAATTCTCTCCCCCGGATAGTACAAAGCCATGTGTTGACAGACCTGGCTCGTAGCCATCAGCCACGTGACGACGACGTACTGCCTCTTTTGACAGCCCGAGTTCGGCCCTGGCCTTCCTGTATGCTCGCATGCCTTGAAAAATTAAAATAAAATAAACTATAGAGCAACAGGACGGACGGTGCAATCAAAGAGAGACAGGCAGAAGGGAGCCCGGTCGGAGAGACTCTTTAATTAGAGGGCTCTTTGGTATGGGCTGTGTGGAAGCCGTGGAATGCTGACATTGTTCAAAAGGGGCTGTGCTTCGACCTTTTTGTGCAGTTACTGAAGATGACTGAGGGTGCAATCCTAACCTGGAGTTAGGCCGGCACAGTTAGGCTAGAAAAGTCTGGCCGACACAAGGGACACAGTAAAGTATGTTTCAACCACTCTCGGAGTCAGAGGCCAGCACACAGATTTGCACCATCCTCCCTGACTGGTCTAAATATGCTTTACGATGGCCTTTGTGCCGGCTAAACTTTGCTGGCTTAACTGTGCCGGCCTAACTCCGGGTTAGGATTGCACTCGGAAGAAAACAGAAACAAAATCACCCAAATACATATAATAAGATCAGTTGGATTTTGATATCAAAGTAGGAAATCAGACCTATTCTTAATATGGAGCGTTTGCATAGCCCTATTTTGAATGTGCAGAGCCTGACACATGGAGTATCTGGATGTCCTGCTTCCAGGAACCAAGAGTGAAGCATGCAGGACTATCCCCATTCTGCAACTATGTTTGAGAGGAAGTGGCTAACCTGAGGTCACTAAAGAAGTCCATAGCAGAGGTAGGATTCCAACTAAGGACATCCTGATTCACAGCTTTATTGCTTCACCATTACAGTACTGTAGTGAGAAGTGACTGACAACCATCTCCAGTTCTGAGTTATGAACATAGAAAGCAGTGGAGTACCTTACCATACAATGAAATAAAGCAAGGGTGGCATAGTGATCAGCGTTTTGGACTTAACCCAGGAAAACCTTGGTTCAAGTCATGACGCGTCCTTGTTTACCACTTACTATTTCTCAGAGCACAATCCTAACCTGGAGTTAGGCTGGCACAATTAAGCCAGCAAAGTTTGGCTGGCACAAGGGCCACCGTAAAGAGCAATTGGATCACTCTCGGAGTCAGGGGGGATGGCGCATGTCTGTGTGCTGGCCTCTCTGACTGTGAGTGTGGTCCAAACATACTTTACTGTGTCCCTTGTGACGGCCAAACTTTGTTGGCCTAACCGAGCCGGCCTAACTCCAGGTTAGGATTGCACCCTCAGTCTACTTCAC
Source organism: Lerista edwardsae (assembly GCA_029204185.1). Classification (NCBI taxonomy): domain Eukaryota; kingdom Metazoa; phylum Chordata; class Lepidosauria; order Squamata; family Scincidae; genus Lerista; species Lerista edwardsae. The sequence goes on along the minus strand of JAJKFI010039594.1, from coordinate 19,190 downwards.
CTTACAGGGTTGTTGTGATGATAAAAGTTGCAGGGAAGAGCCACGTAAATTGCCTCGAGCTCCTTAGAAGGGTTGTGAATAAATGTGGAAGGAAAAGAATCTTCCACTTTCCCTGCATTTGGAGACTGAGTTCTCTTCCTTCTGTTGCTAACAATGTAATTATCCTCCGGTAACAGAATGGAGAAGGGCCTATAAATGAAGATGGGTAGCCCAATCCTGTGCTGCCCTACTGTGCCGAGTGGTGTGGGGTCATAGGGAGCGCATAGGGAGCGGGAGGGCAGAGAGGAGATGTTTCTGGCAGTGGCGGTCCGGGCCGGGAGCGCGCCCCATGGCCGGCGCTGAACACACGCCCCCCCCAAGTTGCCCCACTCCTGCGCGTCACACAGACACGCCTCCCTTACCCCGAAAACGCTCTATTTCGGAGCGTAAGGGAGGCATGGGCGGGCCAGAAACCGCACGGTCTCTCCCGGTCTGCGCGCAATGGCGCCCCACAACTGCCCCGCGCCCCATGGCTCGTGCCATGGGGTGCTACAGGTAAGATACGCGCCTGGTTTCTGGGTACGGGAGAGCAGAACAGGGGGAGGGACTAGGCCGGGAGGGGTGGAACCAGAAGAGACTGTCTCTGCTGGATCTTATCCCCTGAGTTGGGAATGAAAGCTGAAGTTGGGAATGAAGTTTTCTCAAGCCTGCGGCAGTGATTTAGAAGTCTGGGGCTTTATTCAGGGTTAGGGGATAAATGACCTCCAGCCTGCTTATATCCAGCACAGGATACAGCGGTAGAGCTGCTTTAGAGCTGCTGCTCCTGTGCTGAACAGGATTGGGCCCTTAGTCCTGCTGTTTCATGGAACAGAATGATGTGTACAAGCAAGTTTCAGCCTCACAACTCCTCTCCTGGATTCTATTCTGCAGAAAATTCCCCAGGTATACCATATGGAAGCAAATTTATATAAGTCAGTTCTTGTTGGAGCTACTCTTCAACTGTGATTTGTCACCTAGATATCACAGTAGCAAAATACTGGGGAAAAAATCCGTAAGTTAAACTTTTTTTAAAAGAATAAATATTTTTATCCTGGTCCATTTGATCAACCCTGTAGTTTATCTCGGCAGAAAACAATGCTGGTGGTTCACACATTTTAGTTCACACATTCCTAACAATGTTCTCACCTCAAATAATAATGCAAAGCTAACCTTTGAATCTGGTTCCTTCTATAGAAAAAGACTGTACTTTTTAAACTATTTTTTTCATTGTTGCTATCATGCTAAAGTGCCTTAAAGGGTTATGTTTGTATATGCGTAGCATATTTAGTGAATCTTCTCATACACAATGAGCAAACCAAAAAACATCTTCTGAACGTATCTCAGGATAGCCATATTTTCCAACTGAGGAACATGGAGTGGAGACTTGTGAGTTTTTATTGACAGTTAACACAGGCACCCACTTTCCTTCCTATATCGCTACAAGAGAAATAATATCTGCGAAGTGGCCTTGTTTTTATTTAGCCCTTTAAAATATTTATATCCCATCCTTCCATCCCTGAAGGGAACCACTGAGGTGGCCAAAAACATAGTTTAAAGAGAAAATAGAAGTCAGATATAAAAAAGACAATCAAAACAAAGAAGGGGAAGGCAATAAAGAAATACATACATTAAGAGCCCAATCCTATTCCTCCCCTCCCCCCCCGATGCGCTGGTGCCAAAATGGTTACCGCTGCATCCTGCTGCAGGGGACAGTTGCAGAGGTCTCCTGTGGTGAGGGAACAATTGTTCCCTAATCCAGGGTAAACCTTTTTGGTCCAGGAGGGGATCTATTCAGGCTTGTGATAGCTAAATAGTTCGCTCAGGTTCCACTATGCTGTGGGATTGGATACAGGAGGAGGGTTAGGATTTGGTTGCCATTGCTGCCACTCAACCTACCCCCTTCCCAGACACAATCTGCCCTCCTCCCATCCCCATTCTGCCTCCCCGCCTCCTTATCTTCAGCAGTCAGCAGCTCCAGATCCACAGTGTCCACACAGTCCCCTTTAAGATTAGCTGTAAGAAACCCAATCTCCATTTGCTGAGAACAAAGAAAGGAAGAACTAATCAGAACAGGCAAGTCTTTACTGCCCCCTTAAAGGCAGCTGCGGCTTCCTAAGGAGTCTCACATCCTCATTCCAACCATGCCTCCCAGGGGATGTGAAGCAAAGGATAAGATGCAAAATGTTATGTGGTTCTCTGACGAACATGCAGTGAAGTACACATATTCAGCCATGTCAGATATCTCACCATGGGTTGGTAATACAAACCTGATAAAAGTGCAATGTGGTATGCAAATTAAAGCACACAGTTGTTTATTCATTTTAGTTAAGACCAGCGATGGGATCTGCAAATTGAGAAGGGGAACGCTGGGCGGGACTTAGGTGGGACTTACACATGATTGGCAGCCTGTCTGCAGCGTTCCGCGGCTGCCCTGGCCTGGGGGGGGGGAGCTCCTGCTCGCCGCGGAGGATGGGGGCGCGCGCTGGGTGCCTGGGCGAGCAGAGGTGGGGCATGCCAACCGGGGGCAGCCCCCTTGAGGCTAGGGCAGCTGTGGAACACTGCGGACGGGCAGCCAATCACTTGGAAGTCCTGCCTAAGTCCCGGCCAGCATTCCCCTTCTCAATTTGCAGATCCCATCGCTGGTTAAGACTACCACATACAAACTGGGACAGGGTGCCTAGACCTTCAACCATTGTAGAGAAGTGGGAATGTGGGCAGGTGCAGCTTTTGAAACCCTTCCATGATGAGCTGTTCTTGCCCAAATCCCTTCTTCTCTACAATGGTTAAAGGTAGGCACTCCATCCCTGTTTGCATCAAGCGATTTTAGTTCATCTTAAAGTTGCATCATTGCCATTCAGAAGAAATAAGATTAAGGTGGTTTCACAGTTCAAAAATGAAAATCATGTTAAAGCACCATGAGAGAGCGGTGGCGGCAGCAGTAGCAGCAGCAGCAGCAGCAGCAGCAGCAGCAACAACAAAACAGCAAAGATGACATACAGCTAGCAAGAAGGCTAAGAACAGTATCATGTAAAGGCTTGAAGCTAAAAGCCAAGTGCTAAAGCAAGCAGCTTGAAATCTGGCAGAACAGAAACATACTGTATTTAATTCACGTGATGGCTAGAACAGTAAAGAATAATTGCAGGTTAGGATTCCATGGAAGAGGGAGTTCCAAGGACAACATGAGGGAGTGAGGTTCAGGGTGGCTAAAGAACACGGGTGCCAAACACACTTCATACAGCAGGGAATAGCATTTATGATGCCTGCTAAGGGCTGGAAATGATGTCATTAAGCAGGAAGTGATGTCATTAAGCAGGTCATGACTAGAAATAAACACTTTTGTTCACTTAGAAACTCATTAGCTGCAAATAGAAGAGAAAATATGCAAATCTTGATCATATTCTGAAGTTACGAGAGCCCGATTATCACTCAGGCTGCACTTTCAGCAGCACAGCTCAGCAGCTGAGAGCAGCTGATGGTGGTGCTGAGAGAGTCTGTAAGCAGATAAAGGGGTTCCAAGGATTGCATCCAGCCCCTGGGCCTTATGTTTGACATCCTGGATTGGAACCAGGGAACCTGGGTTCCAGTCCCAGCCATAAAACTTACTATACCAGCCCCTCTCTCAAAGGGTTGTCATAAAGCTGAACAGGAAGGCATCATTCATAGGGTAAAGGTAAAAGTTTCCCCACAACCAAATGGTCTAGTTGTGACCGACTGTAGGGGGTGGTGCTCATCTCCATTTCTAAGCCTGTAAAGCCGGTGTTTATCCAAGGACAAGCTTCCGTGGTCATGTGGCCAGCATGACTATACGCTGTAGGGCACGGAACACAATTACTTCCCACTGAAGTGGTCCCTATTTATCTACTTGCATTTTTAGGTGCTTTTGAACTGCTAGGTTTGGCAGGAGCTGGGACAAGCAACGGGAGCTCACTCCATCGTGCAGTCTTGAACTCTCAACCTTCTGGGAGTTTCTGGAACCTGGGTTCCAATCCCAGCCATACAACGTATTGCACCAATCTCTCTCTCAAAGGGTTGTCATGAGGCTGAACAGGAAGGCATCATTCATATCTCCTTGGAAAAAAATGATTAAAAATGTGTAACAGAAAATCACTGTGGCCACACCTGCTTCAGATGCTCATAGATCACAGAGGCCAAATCCAACGCAGAATTTGCTCTTCTATTGGGTCCTAGGACTTTCTCCTGGCAAGCTCCTCAAGACCTAAGGGAGCAGGCTGGAAGAAATGTGAAAGAGACTGTATGCCACATGCAACTCTCCCAATGATCCTTCATGAACCTTCTACCTGCCATGCATATACAATCTGTTCACAGCTGCCCCACTCCTTTTCCTTTACCATCATCCCAGATTGGGTCACTTTTGGGTGACTCTGTGCACACCATCAACATTTTTGTAGCATTTTCTCCTCAGAGTAATTGCTCCCTATCTTCACTGGAAACCCTGTTATGTTCTTCATTCTTCTTTAGTGAATGTCTCAAAGCATAGAAATAGGTGAGCATCTATCTTAACAACAGTTTTATCTTGGTATAGAGAAATACTAATACTCATTGGTAGACTTATCATCCTGAATTTGCCTCTCCCTTTTGTAAACAGTGTAAGATAGTAGCCATCATCACGTGGCAGCGAGTTCCATTGGTGAATTATGCATGTGAGAAAGTGCATAGACGCAACAGTGCATGTATTTGTATTATGCCGTCAGAGCCACTTTTTCCATGAGCCCTTTTCCAAAATGTTTAAAATGCCTTTCCAATAATAACTGCAACACGAGTATTAGTACAGAGACAATGGTCTTTATTTTGATGGCACTTTGCTTCTCAAGAACAGACATTCTCAGAGGGGGGAAAAATGTTGCCAGCCTTGAAATGATTGACATTTGTTTACTTAGCTCTCTCTTCTTGAAAGTCTGCACACCTATTTCAACCTTGAACAGTTTCCAACTGTGGTATACTGGAACATTTTTTTCATTTATTAAGTTCAGTGTTGCCAACCCAAACAAAGAGTAATCAGTGATGATCCAAGCAGACCAAGCTGTCTAGCACCATACAATGTATCTGCATACTAATTTTCAAATTCCCTCACATTTCCAGAGAACTAATGGGATCATTTTCATTCTGTTACAGCAACTCAACAGTTACAGAATCACCATCTGTGTTTTCGTTAACCTGAATCAGATATGAATTCTGTTATTGCAAGGTAGAGCAGCTTGTTTAATGATTCTTAATCTTTTCTTTAATTAAATCATGCAGCCAACCTGAAAAATCTATCTTAATGCAAATTAGGAGCTTTTTTGGCATTCGCTTACAGTAATGCACTAATAAGGTTAATTTATGAAGGTTCTCTTCCAGTCTGTACAGATGATATTTGTTCGCTGCATATTTTTAGCATATTGTCTCTTTTTGTTATTTTTTTTATAAAAAACCCCAAAATAATAAAAAACATAGTTATCTTTTGTTAACACAAAGGAGGGAGGTTCTGACTGTAAAAAATGAAATAACATAAAAAGAAAAAAATAATCATGCGTTCAAGTTTTCTCTACAGGTTTTTTTCTTCTTGCAATCTGAATACCGTTCTCATTCAGTTCAGTAGGCTTTTGCAAGTATCAATAAGTTCTTTATTGAAGCATTGGAATAAAAATCAGAGAGTGAGTTTTGGCTGCTGTGTAGCCTTCTCCAGCCTGGTCTGGCAGAAAGTGGTAGCAATGAGAGGACAATTTAAAAAGTGCACTATTTTAAAAATCTTTTAAAACCTGTGAACGTATGAACTTTTATGCTATTTGTATATTTGGGCTATACTGCTCTTTAACGTTTGTTCTCGTCTATCATTTTAATGGTTTTTAATGTTTACTTAATCTTAATTTTAATATGTTATTTTAAAGGGTTTTAATTATTGTAAACTGCTTTGAATGTCAGAAAAGCGGTATATAAATCTAATATTTAAGTAAAATAAATTACCAGTGACATTGGCTCATTCTGGCCCACTTGGAACATTATACTGCCTGTGATCCTCTTATAGTGAATCTTTTTCTGGAGACATGAAATTATACTGAAAATATAAAGAACTATCCAATGTGCAGTCATTTCAAATAGTTAAGGGTATTGGGATAGTTGCGTCCTGCACAATTGTGTCATGGTCAAATGTGTCTCAGAGCGCAATCCTAACCCACTTTCTAGCACTGACATAGCTGTGCCAATGGGACAAGTGCTATATCCTGCTGTTGGAAAGTTGGTTACAATTGCGCCCCCTGTCACTGTTGTCACTTTGCATATGGTTTGTTTGCACCCTGGTCATTTGCATCCTACTATAACTACTACTATACTATCCTACTATAACTGGGCAACAAACAAACTCTAACGGGACAAACCCCCATGTTATATATCCTCTTATCTCAACCTGACCCTACCTTTGCATTTTAAAAATAAAAAGGGCACCTAATATAGAAATGTACTGGGACGCAAATGTCCAGGACACAAGAAGAACAGATGGAAATGTCCAATCCCAAATGCAGGACTCAGTTGTCCAGTGCGCAATGGTCCTGTGACTCTATTTAAGGAGTGATTCATATATGAGAATAATGCTATGAACATAAGAAAAGCCTTGCTGGATCAGTCCAAAGGACCATCTAAGTGAACCATCATGCTTCCCTCAGTGGCCAACCAGCCCATAAGCAGTGCATGAACGCAATACCCATACTCTTGTGGATACTCCCCAGCAACTGGCATGTGCGGCATAGCACTTCTGAATCAAGCAGTATTGTATTAACTTCATGACTAATATTAACTTCATGACCTCCATGGATTTGTCTAATCTCTTTAAAGGCATCTAACCAAGTATTGTGGCAGCAAATTCCATAAACAAATGATGTGTCCTGTGAAGAAGTACTTCCTTCTGTCTTTCCTGAATGCACTGCCAATCAGTTCCATTGGGTAATCTGAAATATAACCATGTAGCTATTGCTCTGCAGGGCAGATCACTGATGCAAAGGGGACCTGCACATGGTTTTGGTGATAGAGAGCTTCTGTAGCATAGTGGTAAAAAGACTCTTAGCTCAAATCAGGAAGTTCCCAGTCCAAATCTCACCTCTTCTGTGAGGTCACCGAGATGGCATTAGACAAGTCACTCTGCCTCCGCCCACACTGTCTGCAATATGGGGCTGATAATACTGATCTACCTTACCAAGTTACAAGATAATAGATCTGAAGTGTTTTGAACACTTGAAAGCACTGAATAAATGCTATATATTTATGCAAAATATTGTATTTCAAGTGTTCCACCACAAATCAAAAAGGAAAATAATCAGAACCGCTTGGGAAGACCCATCACACCAAGATCTTGCCATTTGGAACAGACTATACATGGTTGGGTTTCAAGCAGCGCTTTGTGCTATTCTTAGCATGTGGAAGTCAGGACTTCATTACGGTCCTGGAGTCCTATATTATGATGATCTCAGAGCCAACTGATGAGACCGCTTTGAGGGTTAATGTTCCATCCATGGTGGACATGGGAAAGGGGTCATCACAGTGCTCTATCATGAGCCCAGACCTCCATTTATCATACCATGACAGATCATCTGTGTTAGCTGTGGTGCACGAAATCTGGATGGCTGCCCATGGTAGAGTTGCTCTGACAACAGCTTTATTATGCCGGCATTAAGTGGTGAATTGGCCCTGAATGCAAGGAGGAAATTACACAGTCTTGTGAACTTTACTTCCAACTTCTTTGTCGAATATTTATACTGCATTACTTATTTGTCGTTTTTCAACCATTACAAGAATTAATCTACTACTGGAATGAATAGGATACCAGTAAAAATGTTGGTGCATTAACAAGAAATGTCTGGCATTCTGGTGGAGCTCAGAATCACATGCACCCACATTCATACAGCAATGCTGCTACTGAATTATGGTTTTGGACCAACTAGACGTGAGGCAAAGGTGTTATTCTACTCACATTTAGAAGCATGTTTAGCAGGTCAAGTGAAACAGGCATACAAGCAACACTACATCTATAGAATTGAGTGGTCAGCTGGAGTGTTTAAGGAGGCCATGGGTTCCACATGAACTGAATCCATGGAAAGAACACAACTTCACACATTATGGTCTGATGAAATAATCATTGGACTGGTTCACATAAATATGTACAACTCTTGATTTTTCTTACATGTGATTCCATACATTTGATGAATGCATGAATTGTCTTCGTTATATCATTGCGTCTGTCATGGTGTGGAGTCTGGAGGAGTCACAAGATGATGCCCAGTAGAATCAGGAGCCCATGCACCACAGGGCCTAGCAGTAAAGGGGCAATGTTCACAGAAAATCCATCAATCAATCACTAGTATTTATATACCGCTTTTCAACACAAAGTTCACAAAGCAGTTTACAGGCTAATAATAATAATAAAGTTAACTGGCTCCCTGTCCCAAAAGGGCTCACAAACTAAAAAAAATGCAAAACACCACCAGCAACAGCCACTAGAAAAGACACTGCGCTCTGGCGGGGAAAAGGGACAATTATTTTCCCCCTGCTAAATATAAGACAAGCACCACTTGAAAAAGTGCCTCTTGCTCAATTAGCAAGGGTTAATTAGCAGAAAACACTTTGTTTAGTTGAGCTATACAGCAATTCCATGTACTTACAAATCCTCTGTCATCAGTCAATACAGTTATACTGACACCCAGTAAATCCATGGCAGAGCTCAACGAAGTAAACCAAGCCACAGGTTTCAGGTCAAGTGAAATGATGGTGGGAATTAAAAATCCATTCAGAGAAAATAGCTCATGTGACCACACCACAAGGTTCAGATGAAACGTCTCCACAGAGAAGACTCAGCTTTCTCATACCTTTATATAGACACATCTCTCATAACACTTGAAGTAACTTTTCATGCATCAGAGGCTCTTATTCATGCATGCACGCACACACACATTCAGAGGATGCTCATCAGTGACGCAGTCTGGGAACAATTTTGGATTTTTTTTATTTTTTTTTAAAGAAAAACAGGAATCTGGGATTTTATTTTATTTTTTAAAAAAACATATACAATTGGGAATTTTCTATAAATCCTTAGTGTATATTTCCAACAATTAGAAATTTCATTAATGTGAAGTCCTGTCAGTGTTGTTGGGAGAGTTCCTGGGTGGGGGAGGTGAGAAAGTTGGAGGCACACAGCTGGAAGACTTTAATTAAAGGGCATGAAGGCATTTTTTTGCAGTTGCAAGATCAAGCAGAAGATAAACAAGTGTGAAGCCTCCATGAACTAAATGTCAGACACGCACCCAATATTTACCCACAAAAGGGAGAAAAGCAAATACCTTGTGGAAGAAGAAGATAGAAAGTGACATTTTTAAAGTCCAGAATATCTAAGTTATTTAAAACTAAATTTTCTAAAAGCAAAAAGGAGAATTTTTTTCTCCTCATGGTGACTTCTGCCCACCAGTGACTGTCCCAAGGCTGAGACATGACAAGGCCTCAAGGTGTCCAGCCAACTGGAGTGTTCCCTTCAGATCCTAAGAGCAAACTTCCTAACAGGATAAAGCCCTGAAAGTAAAGTGTGGGAACGAAACAGGTCATTATTACATGTTTTACGTGTTCCTTAGTGAGGCCTGACTCTCTCAAATGGCACTGTTGGCCTGCAGTAGTGTGGCAGAAGCATAGGCCTAGCGTCAGAGCCATTACTAATGGCTCAGAGCCATTACTAATGGCATTACTAATGGGCAGAAGATTTAGCCGAGAGGGTTAATGCTTCCGTTTGCCCGAAGATAACACCTGAAGATCTCAAGGTCGTGAGCTCGGGACTGCCGGAAGTCTCTGCGAGCAGCAGACCTTGGAAACTGCGGCTGATTACAAGCTGAGTTTCAGCTGCCTCGTGGGAGGAGGAGTGTGCTGAAATCAGCTGCATCTCTGGTGGCAGCAGGGAAGCCTCATCAGCCAGCAGACGACAGACGGGTGGCTAAAGAAAGAAGGCTAAATCCAGAAAGAAAGATCTGTAGGAGTGTTGTTCTTGGAAGATAGAACATTCTGTAAATTGTAAAAACCTTCGGGTTTGTGAGAAAGTCTGCCTATGTAAACCGCCTTGAGTTCAATCATTAGAGAAATCTAGTGATATTAAGAAAGGCGGTATATAAATAAATGTATTATTATTATTATTACTAAACAGGCACTTTCCCCTCATGGGTATGTACCAAGAAGTTTAGATAGCTGGAGTGGCCATGACGTCACATTCTTGAAGCCCTGGACCGGACAATATGGCTGACCTTGTCCGTGACGACGAGGTTTGCCACCGGAGGGGCTCTCTCGCTCGCACGGCGTGCGTGTGAAAGTTAATTTTATGGGGGGGGGGTGAGTGTAGAAGTTTAAAAAAATACTCTTAATAGCCTAGAAGTAAAAAAGAATACCTCTCATATTGACAACTACTTGTGTTATGAAGAGCTTTTAATGTAATATAATTACGTGGAATTAAACCTTGGAATTGCATATTAACTCATAATAACGTTACCAATGATGTTTCTCCACGATCACATGTTGTTATTTTGGTAAGTTTTTACTTCAGGAGTAAATGATTCATGCCTAAACATCACGCGAAAACCCATTTGAACTGCTTGGAATGAGCAATGTTTTGCACTTAACAACATGGCCGCTAAGCCCGCCTCCTGGAGTCAATCCATCCGTATTGAACTCAATGGGGAGGGCCAGGGGTTGGTATGTACAGTAAATTGTTACATTTGTTCAGGCCTCTTATCTGCTTATAGCAGTGGCTCCTGAACAGAAGACGGTTTTATTAGAGCAATGTTGTCCGTTTTTGGAATTTAAAGCATTATTGACTCCTGTCAGATCATTTCTAGCCCTATTGACTCATGAAGTAAATATAGAGGGAAAGTGAGGTCAAGTCCAGTAGCCAAGCTAATATTTATCCTTCAAATCGATACATTCTGATACTAATCAAAAATTACGTTCACCAGATGCAACTTCAATATTCACAGCAAGGATAGAAGGGAACCAATCAGAAAATACGTTGATCTGAAATTTCTAAATTCAAAAAACCCAATGTACTAAGGAAAACTATAAATAGAATTCTAGTCCTTTAAAGACATGTATTAGTCCGGTCTCAATCCTAACCCCGCAAAGATATGAATACAAATGATAGATTTCCATTGATGAGGTTTCCACTCTGAATAGACATAAGCCTAAATCTCTCTCTGGTTCCACCCTCTTTCTCCTTTGAAATTCAGAACGGTTACACAATTCCCATAGCTTGTAAGAATCTATTGCCCTTCCCCCCACCAATCAGACAAAATCCTGATATTACAGGAAAAATCAAATGCTAATATTAGCACAAAATAAAAAATAACACCCCCCCCCAAAAAAAAATCTCTCATGATTTACAGCAACAGAATTTTGGGGTTTGGGAGAAGGGATGTTGCAAAACTTTGTTAAATGTGCACATCAGGCAATCTCATGTCTCATTTGCCGAGAATCTCAGCTGCTTGCTATTTATGAACATTCTGACAGTGCATAACAATGAAGTATTTGTTGAGGGCACTACTAAAGTAGATTTACCTGGAATCTATTGTCATCTGCAGACTACAATGGCCTTTCCTTATCACTAATAAATACTTGGATATAAAGTATAAGCTGTGACTCACCAAAAAACTGCGCTTGAACAGAAGTTCAGTACAAGATGATTTTAAAACAAAACCATGTCAACAGTTGCCTTCCCCCACCAGCCATATGCTTTGCCTTTCCTGCTATAGAACCTCTGTAGAAGAGAAGGCCTGTTTAAGACTATTTGCTTGGATTAAAACTTCTCCTCACTTATCAATCCACTAGCTCTGGGTTCCAATATTGGAGCTTCTCTCTACTCTTCAATGGAAGGAGGTGATTTTGAAGGGAGGCTTGATCAAGGCTTGGTATCTACAATACTTCAGGACTCAATGCATAAGAAACGCTGCTTTGTCCTCCTTCTGCCCTTTCTTTCTCTCAGCAGATGCTCACAGCTTTTCAATTTATTTGTTTACTTAAATATTTATCTTACTAATTCATATACTGCTTTTAATCCAATGATGCTATGGTGGGTTCCATGGAAAATTAAAACAGAATTTTTTAAAACACACACACAAATGCAATTTAAAACAATAAAACTGGCAGCAGAATAAACGGCGGCGGCAGTTTTAAAATCATCCAAGAACAATAAAAGGATAGTTAGAGCACTTACAAGTACAAAGTAATTTTAAAAAAATTGTCTAAAGCCTGGGTGAAGAGACTTCATCTATCTTTTAGGTTTAAAGATAGAAAGGAAGCCACCAGATGAATTTCCTTATGGAGGAAATTCCATAAATGGACTGGCAGCTAAAAAAGCCCTCTCCCCAGAGGCAGATCTACAGGGAGGGCAAAGCTCTAAGTGTTGCAAGAAGCCTTACCCTGTCATGTAAATCCCTCCTCTCCCTTGCTGCTGTAGCCAGTAACCAATGCTAAGATGTTGCTTTTCCCTGTGAGGATTGGCTAAAATGGTGCAAGAGAGGAGTGATTTCCACTGCAAGGCAAGGCTTCTTGCAAAACTTAGAGCTTTGCCCTCCCTTAGATCTGCCTCTGCCTCTCCCTAGTAGTCTCTTACCTTGTTTCTGATGGCACAGGTATGGATGACACCCACAGTTCACACTGGAAGGTGAACACCAGGACCCATTTTTTATAATGACAATCTGTCCAGGACCCACTGGAAGTGATGTCATGGTCAGACGTGCCACCATTGTTATGCCAGAACCTGCTGCTTTCCTGAGAATGCAGCCATAAATTGGGTTATTTCTCAGCTATTTGCCAATAGCAAAGTGAATCATAAAGGAAAAAAACAGCCTATGTACAACCTTGACACAAGCAAAACCACCACACAGCCCTCCCCTTTTCCTGCCTACCATCTTCCCATATTTTCAATATGGCTGCCCACCTGAAATTGGGTCGCGACCTACTGGTGGGTCCCAACCCACAGTTTGGGAACCACTGCTATAATACATTTGAAGCTCTGTGTCATCTGTCTATCAACCTTTAGCTAGTCTCAAGGAACCTGTGAAGGAAGCATGTTTGGTGAGTCTTGGAAAGCTTCCTCTTTCCATCTGACAACCTCTCTTCCACCTCTTCACTGGAGGCTCTTCAATGTAATATAGAGAGAGCATCTCATTCTCCATTGAACAGGAGGAAAATTCAGATACAGCAGGGTAAAAACCAAAGGGGTGGCAGCAGTGGTGTCATTCAAATTATTTAGGAACAGGAACTCACTTTTGATTGGCATTTGTCAGGAACCCGGAACCAGCCACGTTCTGGTCCATTCTGGTCCATTCCACGTTCTGGTCCATTCCCCCTGAATGACATCACTGGGTGGCAGCAGGTTTCTATTGGCAGCAGGTACTGTTGTGGAATAAGTGGGTTGAAACAAATGGGAGTGTATCCCATGGACTCGAGGCAACATTCTTGCCACTTTAGCCTGTGAAACAGATTCAAAGTACCTTCTTTCTTGTTGCCCTCCTCCCTTGTAATTCTGAGAAAAGCCTGAACAGGTGCCAGTAAAGTTACAGCCAGTAAAACAGCTGAAACTTTCAGAGCACACCCAGAGTGCCAGCTGAACTCTTAAGCTAGAGACCAGAGACTCAAAAGCAGCCATTTGGTGCCACTTTAGAGCAATGGATTCAATTTATAATCCAGCAGCCAAAAAATAAAGGAGCAGCTCCTGTTCCTTTAAGAGCATTCTGGAACTGCCTGAGTGTAAACTTACTTGCACAATGCTGACCAATACACCAAATGACAGGCTGCCTTTTCCATCTAAATTCAGTTGCCTTCGTATTTTTACTCCCAGAATGCTTGGGCCAGCACTTTAATAAATGCAACAGACCTTTCTTTCTCAGCTCCATTTGATCTCCTCTGAGTGACTAGCTAGTGTGCAGCCTTCACCAGCTTCTTCGTCTGATTGGAAGGCCGCAACTCAATCAGGGTTTGTGCACGCCCCTTTTTAGATTAATTCGCAGCACTGCCGCTAGCCAATTAGTGCATTGCTCTGCCGACATGCATTTTCTTTTGGAGGAGGAGCATGTTTTGCTTTTGCCTCCCTACAAAGAAGATGACGCTTGGCTGGCTGATCCATTAACTAGTAGATCACTGGTTCCTAAACTGTGGATCAGGATCCACCAGTAGGTTGCAAGCCAATTTCAGGTGGGTCGCGAAGCACCTAGAGCAGCCATATTGAGAATGGGATGGGTTGGGATGCTGGAAAGGGGGAGGGTTGTGTGGTTGCTTTGTTTGTGTACGGTTGTAAAAAGGCTTTTTTTCTTTCTGATTCACTTTGCAATTGGCAGTGAGGAATAACCCAACTTTGCTGCATTCTCAGGAAAGTAGTTGGCTCTGGCGTGACAATGATGGGACTTCCAGCCATTACATCACTTCCGGTGTGTCCCAGACAGATTGTCATCCTAAAAAGTGGGCCCCTGTGCTAAAATGTTTGAGAACAACTGCAGTAGATATTTCCATTTGCTCCTCCTCCTAACTCTGCCCCTCCTTGCTGCGCTGTGCTGCAAGCAACTAGCTTTCTACTGCTTTCCGTTTACCTTAGTGCTTTTCTGTATGTAGATCACCCTAGTGCACGGCCCTGAAAATGGTGAGGCCCAAAGTATATGTTACAATGTTAATCTAGCTTCCAAAGTGGGGTTCTGCTGTACTTATACATCTATCAAGCAACAAATACTTTATGCCATTGTCATTAGGTGCAATATCTGTGCATCCCACATAACCTTCAATTGCTGATAGGTGGGGATTGCCACACCTTCAGTTGACGACAGCCAAGGCAACACTACCTGTGGAGTGAAAGCCAGAACCTGGTTAACAATGGAACACATGAATACACACAGAGTATGGAACAGGGAGGAGTGACCACTGTTTGCAACTTCACAGACCAAATTTGGGTAGGTTAATTGTAATTACATGGTTAGAATTCATCCAGTGTTATGTATGCAGGAGGATAGCCAGAGGTTAAGCCTGAGCAAGAGAGCTGGAGGGGTGGAGCTACTCACCCTTCCAATCAGGAGCCCTGAGCTATATGAATCCTGCAGAGTGGGAAAACTGGGGGTGGAGTTTACATTATACAGGAGTCGGGCTGTTGCCCTGAAGTTCAGTTCTAACTGTTGCCTGTTGCAATAAGGTTCTGTAGCATGGAAACCAATATATGACATCCAGGATGCTGCAAGGTGGTAGAAGCATTCACTGAAAAGACTTGTGGTGTGATGTTGGAAAGAAAAGGCCCCAAAACATGGTTTTGTGCATTTCTGTCTGTCAGAAATAGAGTTGTTGGGTGAGATTGGAAACTATTTGGCAAAATAGTAAGCTTAGTAAGCTGTAGTAATGCTTTTTTTTTTTTAAGACAGTTCAATTTTGAATTGTATTCCAAAGGTGTATTTGATCTGAAATAAAGCATGGATTTTCACCTCCCCAATTCCAGCTCCTCAAGTGCAGCAAAGTGCCTCTCCCATCCACAATAAAAAGGTGCCATTTGTTGGATATCAGCTGAATGAATTATTAATTTTATCACAGCTTAGATGACAGCTAATATTAGAACATTGAATTATTAATTTTCCAAGTGTGACTATATAAAAAAGCAGGAATAAACACAAACTGGGGCACATTTTTAGGGAGACGGTACTGTGTGTACATGATCTGTAGTTAAAGGGAAACAGTTTAAACACACGCACAAACACACACACAGGAGGCATGACTTTTAAAACCAAATAGTATTTTTTTTTGTACCTCTTACACTACAATTATAACAGGAAGTATAATTGTACTGCTGTGTCTGCAGTCCAAATCAACAAGGCATGTAGTTTGCTTGGCTGCATAATGACTTATTGGGGTAACCAGGCCAATGTGGAGCTAAAAGCATTTGTAGCTCTTAATAAAGGAATAGACTTTGTATGCATAAGGCATAGCCTAAGAAGGATGCTTGATCCCTAGAGGATGCCACGTACCTTATCTTTTGCCCTCTTGTTTTCCTCCTCCTCATGTTTCACTTACCTCCAAGCCTCAGGTATCTAAACACTGCAGGACCTCATTTCCGTCTTTGTCTCTCTCTTCCTTGTTTGCTTGTTATTTATTTATTTTAATGCTTCAGTCCTGAGAGTTGGCGTAGGATTTATCTGGTTGTGCTGCCCCAGAGGCCAATACTGATTTTCCTGTCAACTATCCCCCTTTGCAAACAGTCATCCTCTTTTCCATCCCCCCACCCCCTGGTCTCCAGATGAGCCATGGAGCTTCAAAAACTCTTCCTCACTCCAAGCCCCACTCAGAAAGGTGTCCAACTGTCATAAACGCTCCTTTCAAGCAACTTGGAGCATGCTACCATCTGGTACACAGGGGAAGGAAACAAAGCCAGGGCCAGAACAGGGGTACAGTGAGGATACTGACACAAATATGTATATGCGCATCTATTGGAGGGCAATGTTTCCAGCCAGAAGAGAAACAGCTGTCTGTCCCCAAGCTTCACTGGGAATTAATCCAGCTCAAAGCTGGATTAACTTCTCCTTTTTTTAACCCTTCTAATTCCCCCTCGATACAACTTGTACTCCACTGCCACATACAGTGATGATTTAGCATACACAAAGCAGAGAGAGGTGGCTGTTTTACCATTTTAGACAGGGTCTAAAATTCTGTGTGTCCTGGAATCTGCATTTATATCATTCTTGAAAACAGATTTTCCTTATTGCAGTCTGGAGGCAGAAGTGCTTACTGGTAGAAGTGTATGGCGATCCTGGGTATTATCTATAATATTGTTATCTTTGGATTTTGGCTTTGATTTCCGAATGGTGGAAGGCAGAGCAGCTAAGCCCTGACAGGTTTGGTTTGCTGTAACACCTCATGGAGGATCTCTTGTTTTTATCTCTGCTATGCAGACTTTGTACAGTACGTACCGCATTTGTAGACAGAGGTAGGAATTTTATCTAAAAATAAGTTATTTGCTGCCACCCCTTTCCTGTGTGCCCCTTCTCTCTCCCAAGAGAGGGAGAAGGAAACACAGCTAGAAGAAGGCTCCTATGGATCTGTATCCATGCAAATTATGAAAATTAGGGCACAATCGTAAGTTGCGCTTGCGCTGCTAAATAGCAGGCGCAAATCTGAGCAAGCAGCGCGGCGTGAATTAGCAGCCGCATCCCGACTCCACCCCCCTCCCAGGGCCAGGATGCCTCCCTGTCTGCTCACCCCACCCTGATTTTTTTATACATGTAAAGACCATTTTTATATATGTGTCTACTTAGTGCTGATTGTCCTCCAGAGAAGCACAATCTATTGAATAGCTAAAAGCTGAAAGTCACTCAGAGGCAAAGAATTGTACAATTCTATGTAGTTCCTCTTGTAAACCCAGGGCTTGTTTGTAAAGGAAAAAGGATCAAAGAGTTAAAGAGTGATGCATTAATAATTTTAGAGAAGTCAGGTACTCTGTAATCCTAGCTTTTCTTTACAGCAAAAACTTTGTAGTTACACTTGAAAAGTGATACATATGTATTTCTTTCTTATTTTTAACTTTATGTGATTTCACACATTTTGGTTATGTTGTCGATTATGAGGGATTCAATAAGATACACAATCTCCCTGTGTATTTTATTTTGACACATCTCAAATGAAAATACAGCTCATTATGTTTTACCGAATTCCAACACATTGTCACCTGTTTTATGCATTCAAATATATTTCAGTCTTGGTGGCATAGGTATCTGAGGGCGTAATCCTAACCTGCGCTGGAACAGGCTGGCCGCCTGGCCTGTGCTGTATCCAGTGGACATTAGTCCCCTTACCCCGGGTTAGGTGCCAGCCATGCCGATGGGATTACTCGGATCTGCGCCTGCTGTTTAGCAGATGCAGGACCAAGCATGTTTGTTCCATTACCTCGAAGCAGCCCTTACCCTGGTGCTGGAAAGTTGGTTAGGATTGCACCCTGAGTGTATTCACTTGCCAAATGGCAAACATTTGCTAAGATGACAGCCTGCCCACAGGTGAATGTGTATAAGTGCTCCCGATTTCCCTTTCTGAAAGAAGACCTGACAGCACTATAATGATCAGGCTAATACTGAAGTCAGGGAGAAAAACACCTACATTTATCAGGCATTTATCTTGCTTCCACTGCTGAGAAACTATACTTCGTGAGTATTATATTTATTTAGCCTTTATCACTTCTATTTGAAATTATGGTCAAACTACCTCATTCAGTGTATGTTGTCCAATATACCTGTCCAAGATGATTAGAGACGGGGAATGTGCAAGAGATCAATGTGTGAGATGTATGCACTATAAAGGAGAACATCACCCACCAAGAAGAATTAATCTTAAAACGTTGCATCCAAAAAAATTGTAGTGGGTAAAGTCTATAGACCTGCACACAAGCAAGACTTTCTAGATCCCACTGAAACCAAAGTATAGCATTCAGGGTTTGCTCATGCCCTTGCAGCACTATGTGTAGCTGCCCACTGTTGTGTGATTCCTTGTGTGTTCAATGGTGTGTGACTTGTCCTTATTTAGGTGCGCCTTCTCCTCTCTTTCTCCCAGCATCTCAAAAAGGCTTAGAGGATGAAAGAGGAAGTTGGAGAGGAGAGAGCAGTGGCATAGAGTGGCAGTGGATGGCTTATGACCAGGCCTAGTAAATCAGGTAAGCAGGGATGGGAATTTGGCACAGCAGCAAGACTCTAGTCGGGTCTCAAGTCTCCACCCCCTAAGACTCGACTCGGGAATGAGTCCTAATGTATCTTGCTCCCCTGTGGTGACTGGCCCCCTGTGGCAACTTGCCTCCTAAAATTCCTGAGTCATTTTTACTTGAGTCAGAGTGTTTTGTGAAGCTAGCCACACACAGGTCAGGCACACGAGGGCACAGATCAAAAGGGACTGAGCAAGGTGGGAAGTATGGGACAGACAGCATGAGGGGATAGAAGTGGCAAGCAGGACCATCGCATGCAGCAGCTGGGAGGCTTTTGTTATGACTACGATCCAATCCTTTGCAGCTCTACTCAGTCCCATTGTGGCCATTCATTGAATGAGGCATCTTCCTCCCAAGTAACAACGGAAACTGCGTGATGGCTAACAACTGCCTTCTTCCCCCACCCCCCCCAACCTGGGCTTCTCCAGGCACTCCTAAGGCAAGAACCCCT